>JAQZBX010052060.1:0-19224 GCA_029593785.1 Cabassous unicinctus
GGTGAGAAATAAACTTTTATTGCGTTAAGAGTGATTTCTTTTTGTACTCATTCATTCCACAAACATTTGTTGACTAACCCCCATTTGCCAAGCACTGTGCTAGGTCCTGTGCCAGGCACTTATACAGTAGCCCCAGGTTACACATGGCTGCCTAAAGGCTGCTGGAGCCAAACTGGCTGAGCTGCACCTTTGGGCACAGCTGGCCAAGCGCTGGCAAGCGTAGCCTTCACCCTGAACAGTGCACCGTTTATACCAAATTTCTCAATTGCAGACACAATTATTTGCATGCTGAGTTCCATACCTTTGCAAGGGCTCAAGCTGTCAGCATAATATATCTCATTACAACCAGCACTGGGCATGGAAAAGATTATTTTTCAAGGCTGTGAGTGCAAAACATCAATTAGTCATAGGAGAGAACAGTTAGCTGGCATGTGTTCGAGATTTTGCACCTTCGGGACGGAGAGGAAATGCATTTTTATTGCCGAATCAAATGAAAACAGAGACTACAACACCATTCAGTTTGGGTTAGTAGTTGGTTCTTTAATCAGCCACATCATTTCATGTCTCTCAACGAACTGCAGATGCACACAGGGAACAGAGAACAGAGACAGCCAGGAAGGTGGCCTTTTCAATATGCCTTCAATATTCACGAGGAGCATTACTGCACTTGGGCAGGAGGCCACAGAAATCAATAGCAGCTTTCTCCAGCCTCAACCCCCGGAGCTGCAGCTGCCCTGGGAAAAATACCTTTCCTTGTGTCACTTTTGATTTCTTTCCTTGAACAAAAGAAAGGCCAGATTCAACAAACATTGACTGAGCTTCCAACCAAGTGTGAGGTCCTGGGGCATAGACACGAAGGGTGGCTCCGTGCAAAAAATCTGGTAAGGAGTTCTAACCCAATGAGCCTCTTTGCTCCTGTAGAGGAATGATTAAATTGAGCTGGTTTGATTTGGGGGGAATTGTAGGAAATGTGAATATGAACTGGGTATTTTATGATGACTAGGAATTATCATTAATTGCATTAACTGTGAAAATGGCATTATGGTTATCTAAGAACATATCTATATTTTTTTAAAGGTATCCTGAAGAACACAGGGGTGAAATGACACGATTCTGGCATTGCTTTAAAATAATGCAGCCCGAGGCAGGTAGGATGTAAATAAACGAAGCCAGTTTTGCAAAATCAAAATTGCCATTCAAGCTGGGTGATGGATCAATGGGGCTTCACTATACTATTTTCTTTATTTTTGTATATTTTGAAAAATTTCCTAATAAAAAGAGGTTTTAAATGAGTGGTTTAATTAGAACAAGGGTGTAGTTCTCTTATTAGATTATTAGGATGTTGACCGCAGATACTCGGTGGGGGGGAGGGTATTAAAAATTCAGGGCAGCATTGTTTGATGCTGTATAATTTCACATTACTGTGTGTTTTAAGCAGTTTCACAGCTTCTGAAACTGTGTTGCAGCCAGTGCACTTAAGAAATACGGACATCCTAGAGATAAGCAGTTTCAATGAATGTAAAAATCAAAGGCTGAGGTTTCAATATTGGTGGGAGGGGAGTAAGGAAACACCAAGTTTTGCTAAATAAAGGATAACACTGAGATGGGCCAGAGGCAGGGACAAAGATGGACTATGGCTCTATCCTTATCGTCACACACAATGGCAATACCATAGCAACTGCTAAATCACAGGGTAATTATCAAACCTCAGAAAGATACCTTTGTGTAACAAGTGTATTTGTAAATATAACATGGTAATTTTTCAGTTTGACAAGAAGCAGCCATAAGAGTGAAAAGAAATTAAAACTCCTACAGGTGACGTGGAAAACATCCCATCGGTCCCTTATAAAACATATTGTTTCCCCTTGCATTTGGAAGAGAGTGCTTTGTTTTGTTTTTGTTTGTAAATGACAGCGCAGCTTCGTTTATCCAGCTGCAGCCCTCCAGAGTCCACAGATGGATTGCCAGGTGAGTTTGCTGGCCCCTCAGTAACTAACTCTGTCCTGTGGGAGCTTTTCTCTCTGAGATGAACTTTCTGCTCAAATTACAACCTCCCCTCAACTAGGAAAAGTCCAATTTGCAAAAGAGAGCACCCTTGGTTGATAAAGATGGTTCCTGACAGGCATCCATCTATCTATCAATCAATCAATCTATCTATCTATCTATCTATCTAAGACCTGCATCTGTAGGAAATAAAATCCCTGTACCAGGACGTGGAGTTGGGTTGTAAAATGTACATTACCTGGGGGTGAGGTAGCTACTGTACCTGTGCTGTTCTGGCAGGATATTCAAATGAAGCCTTCCCTTAACAAACTCCTAAGACTGCTGGGGGGAAAAAAAAGCATCCCCAGGACCATTCCTGATATTAAGGGTCATTTCTAAAATCACAAACAGAGAAACCCCCAAGTTTGATACAGGATTCAGAAACGTCACAGTTTTTCTTCTGTGCATTAAAGAAAGCTTGTGTCTATGTTTAACTTTGAATACTATCTTTAGGCTTTGAGAACTCATCAACACCTTGCCAATCAATACAAATGACTGATCTGACATGGATAGCACAGAAACAGCGATATGACCCCGTAGCTACCTTTGGAGAGCAGCCAAAACTGATGGGATCCAGCCACCTCAGGCACAGATGTGCTCTCCTTTCCTTAATGGATGTCTTCGGAAATGCTGGTTCTGACGTCTGGTTTTGTAAATTAAATCATATTTCCCTCATCAACTTCTGCCACAAAGTTATAGTTGTTCCCAGGAAGATTCTCTGGCCACTAAGAAGAAATACAAGACACATATTAGAATGCGACATGGCTTACAAAAATTACCTATTTCAAGAGCAATTGAACTTTCATAGTAAACCATTAAAAACACACGTGATTATATCTGACAAAGAAGACATGTCCTGTGTGTTGCCATAGTTGTTAAATATTTTCTTTGAAAACCCAAAGCATTTAGTTCTCCCTTCTGTCAAGGGGTTTATCTTATAGGAACGCTCTTAACTGTTTATTTATTTAATCATCCTGTTCAAGGCTGCCAGTCCTTGCAATGCTTGCTCAATGCCCTTTTAAGTCCAATCTAGAGAAGACACCTTATCTTTCCTCATAGCTGGGGTATCAGATGCTGGCTGGATTATTACAATAATTTGTAACTTCTGTAGGCATATTCCACCTAATGAGTTTTATCTAAATTGGATACACCTATAGTTAGAAGATATCCCTGATAATTCTGGTAAGTAAAGTTTTCTTAATACTACTTCTCCTCCCCTTCCTGTCCCCATTTGCAAGATATTATCTTAGTACTGGGCATGCTTTTTATGTGGCCATTTCTGAATAATTTTCTCCATAGAGTAGGGAAAAAATTATGTTTTAATTTTATGCCATGGGAAGCATCATGTGAAATTCTTCAGGATTAGTTCTCCAGTCTGGAAGATAATATCATGTATTCTATCTCTTCTTAGTGTTTACACTAGCCTCTCCCACCCTCTGCCCCCAAGCTATATTTTCCTGGAAGTCTCCAACCCAGCTGAAAATAGCTTAATTTGTTGCTTGATTTACATATATATATATATATATTTACAACTATATTTCAACTAAAAAAGTTAAACAAATAAGATGAAAATGCAAGTGCCACTGTAACATTACCCATTTCTCCAAAAGTTGTGTTGTCCAGAAAGTCATATGGAAGCTAATCAACAGTTCTGAAAATCCAATATATTTTCTTGAAAGTTTGAGCTATAAAAATTATGTAAAATGAATTTATGAGAAATAGAAATCACAATAAAAATTCTTACAGAAAAATTCTAACACAGCATACGGGATTTAATTATAGGAAATTTCTCTTTATTCTTAAAAGGTGATTATTTTGAAGTAACAATATTTGAAAAATCTAACATGAGTTTCTGGCTGTGTCTATGTACTGTTAAACATCCAGATGAAAATGGAAAAGTATGTATTTTTTAGCTAAACAACAACAAACATTTTTAAATATCCATTGTATTGACTGTTAGGTCAATTGAAGTTGTGTAGAAAGGGCCAGTGTTACATGTACCAATATGCCAACTATTCAATAATAATCCAGATTTAATTTTCTTCCAAATTAATATAATATTCATTAGTTTGACAGTGTATCTGGTGCTGCTTCCAATGAAAACACATATCCAAGAGACTCATGACTGCATTTTAAAGGTAAACCTGCCATATATTAGAATCAATCATTTGTCTAATGTTGGTAAATTCATTGTCTTTCTTTTATTTAGAAAATTTTACTCTCCTTATAAATATGGCCTTTCCTTGAGAGTCTGCAGGCACATTGTTAATAAATGCTTTTGCAAATATGATTATGCAAAGAACAAATGAATATTGATTAAACTGAATAATGCATTATTTTCTAGGGTAAGTATATTAAATTAACTCTCAGTGAACAAACAGCATGAATTAAACCAGTTAAATTTTTGAAGCTATAACTAGCTTATTTTACACTGCTATGATCATTCAGACTGAAGTTTGAAATACCACTTGCACTAATTTTTCTCTTGTTTTTAATTACGATTTTTAAAAGTGTGTGTATAAGTAATATAAGTTCCTTAAAGGAAAGGTGGAAAATGAAGATGTGCAGAAAAAAAAGAAAAGAGAACACCTATAGCCTCATCTCCCAAACACAGTAGTTGTTAGTATCTGTGCTTCTTTCCAGTCTTATTGTCAATTGCATTGAATTTCAGTCTTTTTCCATGTTTACTCCATTATGATACAGGCTTTCAAATTTGGTTTTATTGTTTTTCTCTCCTTTTTCACATTTACTTACGTTGTAGATCCTTAATACTGAACAAAAAAAATAAATCACAATTAGAAATCAAACCAATTATTTCATAGCTCCAAGCACTGGTTTTTAGACTAGCCTTGTCTGATACTATTCTAGAGAATTTAAGGAAGTCTCTGGAAGTGTTTGTTTGTTTGTTTGTAGCAATAAGAAGTAAGACAGCAAATGTTTGGGGGTGGGGAGGATGAATTGCCAGATGGTTTGGTTACAGATAATAGGAAGCATTCAATAACTGCTAATTAACATGATTTGCCAGTTACTTGGCATGCCCCATCTCATTTTACCCTCACAACAATCCTGTGAAGTGGGTAATATTAGTCACTTCATTCTTGAATGGGGAAATGGGGTCTCAGAAAGTTTGAGTTGCCCAAGGTCACACAGCTAAGTGGCAGTGTCTGGCTTTCAATTCAGGCAGGCTGATTCTTGAGCCTGCATTCAAAACCTATGCTATGTGGGTAGAGGGACATGGTTCCATGAATATTTCCAATACCAGGAGCATTTCTGGCCAGGGCCTCCAACCTTTGGGCCGTACGAAATCCTAAAGTACAGAAGACCTCGGAAGGGACTTTGAAAGCATTGTTGTCTCCAAAATCTACCTCTATTACTACCCCATCGGTTAATTATAAACCAGAATCAAATGCTGCATTCTTCCTACACCCCTGAGTCTTGAGGGCAATCCTTTGTGTCAACTCGAGAAGATCCAAGCTCTCTCTGTACCTCTTCCCGCCTTACCCTACCCCCACCCCAACCGCACTTGCAAGTAACACATTTCTGTCTCCAACCAGGCTGATAGAACTGTGGCTCAAGGACACAGAATTGAGTTTTCCCCGGCCCCCCTCCTCTCCACATCATTGACGGCAGTGAGTGCTTCTGGAGCTCTGCAAACCAGTGGGCATGTCAGTATATAGAACAGGTTTGGAGGGCTCAGAGGAAAGGTGTGGTCTAAAAACATCTATTGATTTTTTTCTTATTGAGCAGGGATATGTTCCCTTTTCTATCACATGGCCCTGATGGTCTCCAGTTCAAGGAAGGGATATAGCGAAAAAAGAATGAATCTTGTCTCCTGGGAGAGGAAAATATGTCACCTTCTGTTGGCATAAATGATCATGGTTTCAACGTGAGCTTGAAGTGGAGAGAGGGAGGAATGAAGTAGACAAGCTGCTTCTCTTGCCCTCCAACCCAACCACGGAGCCTCAGAATCCCTCCCTATGAGGGTTAGGACAGGAACACAGCTTCCTGACTTCCTCTCTTGGCTCTCCACTTCCCTCCATTCTGTACCCAGCAGCCTGAGTTCTTTCTCAAATGCAGATTGGATCACGTCACTGTCCTGCTTAAAAATTTTCCAGTCTTCCTTTGGTACCTTGACCATGACGGACAGGGCCATATGTTAGGTGCCCCTGCCTTATCTCTTGCTATTCTCTCCTCTTGTGCTCAATGTCCCTCTCTTCCCCTAGGTCTTTACACATGCTGTCTCCCCTGCCAGGCACCCTCTTTCCTCCCATTCTCCCCACCCCATCTGCCCTGTGCTCCTCCTACTTCCCTTTCAGTTCTCAATGTTAAGATTGCTGCTTTCAGGAAACCTTCCCTGATCTACCCTGCTACCACCACTAACCAGATGAGAGCCCCCTAATTTGCCTTCCCATAGCACCCTGCTCCTTCAAGGCCTTTATCCCACTTTCTAGTCATTACTTGTTTTATGTCTGTATTCCCTACTAGATCATAACCTCAAGGGGGCATGGACCAGATGTGTATTCTTTGCACTGATTCCC
The DNA here is from genome assembly GCA_029593785.1 of Cabassous unicinctus. NCBI lineage: Eukaryota > Metazoa > Chordata > Mammalia > Cingulata > Chlamyphoridae > Cabassous > Cabassous unicinctus. The sequence goes on from JAQZBX010052060.1 coordinate 6,582, forward strand.
TGCAGCAAGGGAAGCACAAAGGTAGAAAGTATGACAGATGTCAGCTAAGCAATACAGACAAGAAAGAAAGGGGATGCCCTTCTGGGTGAAAGGGACTGTAGGAACAAAGGCTGGAGGTGAGTGGGTACATGGGTCTGCACGCAGTTCACTAGCTTTTAGAATATATACTTGGGGAGCAGATGTAGCTCAGTGGTTGAGCACCTGCTTCCCATGTATGAAGTCCTGGGTTCGATCTCTGGTACCTCCTAAAAAAATATAAACTTTACAGTAGGGAACGCAAGGATGTGAGGGTGGAGAAAAGGGTGGCAGCCCGATGATGATGATCTGTTTATGATGCAGTCAGTTTGTTTGGGGATAGCGAGTTGTCCTCTTTCACCAGAGGTGAAGAGACTTGTAAAGAAAGCTGGAGGGTGAGGCTAAAGATGTAGACTGTAACTAGATATCTGTACAGGGCTTTGAATGTCCTAATAGCATATAACAGTGAGACCTAGAGTACCACTCACCCAGCCAACAGATAGTTGCAGATAATTATTGAGCACCTGAAATGTCCGGGCAGGCTGAGTGCTGTGCCCTGGGGATATAAGGGTGCCCTCAGGGAACTGATAATCTTGTGAGTTGTGTGTGTGTGCCCGCGTGTGTATGTCTGCTCTTCTGGGGAGATCATTAGTTTTGATCAGAACCTCAAAAGGTTCTGAAAGATCATTAGTTTTGATCAGAACCAAAAGGTTTCAGAATTTCAGGGGGCCCACAGACCTCCCCTCAAGCACATCAATGGATCCTCTTTTAGAGACCTGTGTTACTACCATCAGCCACAGACCACAGCTGAAATGAAGACAGAGATTGCATCTATTTATGTCCACCATTTTATTCTCATTGCCTAGAACAGATATCCCAAACTTTAAATAGCCTACACCGGGTGCAAGGTCCCTGCGCGGCACGGAGAGGCGACACACCAAAAAGACGATGATGCAACCAGATAGGGAAAAAATAAATAAATACATGACCTACACCAAAATCATGGATTTCCACCCTACACTCCCACTTGCCCTACCAACCCACTCCTTCCCCAGTCCTCTGCATCCCAGTAATGGCTCTGTCACCCACACAGTTCTTCACACCTCAATTCTTCTCTTTTTACCACCCCCACAAATAATCTATCCACAATTCCTGAATCTGTCCACCTCTCTCTGTCTCCACTGCTGCAGCTCTAGACCCTGTACCATCCTCTCCTGCCTGGACTACTTGCTGCAATGGCCTCTTGACCAGTCTCTCTGCTCCTAGCCACCCTTTTTCCCTCCAGTCCATTCTCCACTTTTTAGCCAGATGAAGTCATTTCCCTCAAACCCTCCATAGTTTCCCAGGGTATTCCATACCTGGCCCCTGTCGATCTCTTTGGCTCTCATCTTCCACTCTTCCCCCCTCTATTGTCCAGTCCCCCAGGCCTTTTAACATTCCTTCCTCTCTAGGAGCTCAGCCCTGCCCTAGGGCCTGTGCACTTGCGGGAAACTCTTCCTCTTTATCCCTCTGTCTGGAAACTTCTTCCTCTTTGGTGTCAGGCAGTTTCAGTTCAATCAACACCTCCTTAGAAAGGCTTTCCCTCTTTTATTGTCTTTCTAACACTTACATCTGGGGGAATTATCTTGTTAATGAATTTCGGTGCAAGTTTGTTTTTCTGCCCCCTGTAGAATGCAAGCTCCCTGAGGGCAAGAATCTTTTTGTTGTTGTTGTTCATCTATGTGTTCCTAGACCCTAGGGCAATGCCTGACATTTTGTAGGTGTTCAAGATATTTTGGTGGATGAATAAACACATTTCGAAAACTTTGTTAGGATACTAGAAGAAAAACAGCATTGGCTGTGACTTTGAAATGTCCTTGAGCCTCTCTAGGCTCCAGTTGCCTCATCTGTAAAATGGTTAATCATAGTGTTCTTCCCTATAGGGACAGCATGAAGTTAAACGTAGATTCTGATCTTGACTGTGTGCTGCATTCTTGGAGAAAAGCAGCTCTGAGTACTAAGCTCTCTCCAGGCACAAGTTCTTGGATGCTTGAGGAATCTCAGAAGGCAGCCCAGAAAAAATCAGAGCAGAGAAGCCAAGCTGAAGGGCACGCCCCAACGCAGACCACCAAAAGATTGTGGTCCCTGAAGCCTGCATTGTCCATTGCCAGTTCTGCTAGGCAAGTCTCTTCTTTGCCAAGACTCCTTGCCTGCTCTCTTCCTCCAGTTCTTCCTGATGTCACCTCTGCCTTGAGAAAGCAACCAGCTGGCTACTCTCTCCCAGGCTTTTCCTTTCGGCAGAGGGAAGAATGACAACAGTAATATTGACATGGCGACCACCCGGTTTGCAGAGTGCTTCTGGCACCTTCTTTAACCATTCCAAAAACCCTTCAGTGTAGGCTCCTTCTCATTTTGCTGAAGAGGAAGTTGAGGCTCAGAGACATTGTGTGACTCACTCAAGGTTACACAGGTTGGAAGCAGTAGAGTGAGGATCTCCCAGGTCGCTCCATATGCTTTGCACACCACAACACTAGATTTCCTGAGAGCTGCAGTGTCGGGGCTCTCAAGGTGAAATTCTGGTCAGGAGTGATGCTCAGGAACCACACCGCCTTCTCCCAAGCCCTCCTTCAGAGTGACAATGCAGCATTGTGCTGGGGCCCTCAGCGCAGTCTCCAGGAAGAACAGTCCCATGCCACCAGCCATAGTTAGCATGAGTAACCAAAGAGGTTGGGCTAGGAGCAGGTCAGCACTGAGACGTGCAGAGACCCAGGGCAGGCCCAATGGATATTTCTTTGGAGGCCTCTTAACATGTTTTAAATGCAATAAAATAAAATGCTATTTCTAATAAATTACCCTAAGCCATGCATTTTGTGGTTTTAGCTGCCAGCCAGGTGTATAAGGGGTCTCCCATGAAAAGTTGAAGTAAATAGTACCATATTTCAATTCCTTCGGATGTGTTTTAGTGGCCCTTTGAGAATGTTCTGGCTGTCCCGGAGATATGGGGCCCAGGTCAGCACTCTGCAGTGAGGGCTTGGAGTTCTTCTCCCCTTAGCCTGCTTTTCTAGATTCTCTTTCAGGAGCTTCCCTTCCTCCACTTGAAGTTCAGTCTCCATTGGTTGGGCTGCATTCCTGACCCCTGGGACGACATCTTCTCCAGAAGCCTTCATTAGGCCTTTCCTACTGCTCTCTAGGCCTCCTCGGCCTTGGGAAAAGCCCAACCACCCTTTTTATCTGACTGATTTCCCTCCACTCCAGCTTCAGGGCCCCTTCCTCTGGAAAGCCTTCACAGCCTTCTTTGCCTTCCCTAACCCCCATCCAGACTAGGTGGAGGTTCCTGCTCTGTGCTTCCGGAAGCCTGTGTCCCTCCCAGTAGAGACTGTCATTGTTCCACCACTTGACGTTCTCCTGGCTTGGACAGTGCGTTCTCTAAGGGCTGTTGTCTTTCTCCCCTTATTTATGGTGCCCAGCAAAGCATTGTGGAACATTTTGAAAGTGTGGGGAAGTTTTGAGAGTAGCTGTTGAATGAGTGGCAGTATTTGTATTCCCTCAGCACTTACCTCACTTTGGGAGTTTCTTGTTTACTTGTCTGGCTCCTCCAATAGAACTCTGAGTTCTGTGGCCCAGGATCGTTTTGTTCTGCATCACCTGGAACAAGGAGGTGCTTAATACATATTCAATGAACGAATGAATGAATGGGGGTTGGAAGGTGTCCCCCATCACTGGTCTTGGAGAATTGCATTCAGCAAAGGCCTGCCAGTTGGTGGACTTCTGTCTCAGAGACGTTTAGCATGAACTGCAAACTGTGCAACCCCAGAGAACTATTCCTCAGAGGCTTGACTCAGAAGCCTGAGGTCAATTAACTGGGATATTGGCGACAAGGGAGCCAGCCACACTGCGCATGCCCCATTCCAACCCGCGCATTCGCTTGGAAAGTCAATTCTGAGACCCAAAATCTTAGGTCTTAAAAAAAACTAACATTAGGGGAGGGAAGAAAAAGATTGAGCTTTTTTTTTTCCTTCTTTTTTTTCGTCAGGGCATTCAGTACCTCTGGAGCCTGCTGACTTTTAAGAACTGGAGTCCGACTATCTCTGCTTTTATCCGGCAACCCGTTCCCCTGAGCAAATAAAGAAAACCATACTCTGAGGATTGATTGCAGGAGAGGCCGGCAGTTTGGCACAGAGAACAAAGAAACAGAGAAAACGGAAAGCGATTACTCAGTCAGGCCTCAGGGACTTCTGTGTTTGCAGAGGGTTAAATTTGGGGACAAGACAGTAATGTGGTTAGAGGTGCTGGATTAAGAGTCTGACAGATGGATGTCCACTATCTGTTACTTCTGGGCTTTTTTTTTTGTCCCTGGGCAAGTAAATTAACCTCTCAATGCCTTGGTTTCCTTGTGTGTGAATTGCAGCTGATGATAGCGCCTACTTCATAGGGTTGGGTTATTGGAGAATGCGAATAATGCATGTAAACAATTTAGCACACAATAAATGCTTGATAAAGGTAGCTATTGCTAGCCTCTAATGAAAACGCGTATGTTAAAATGAGGTAAAATTTGTGCAATGGGGTTCTGTGGCTTGGAGAGATTGACAAAATCTTTGAGAATAGGCCGAGTTTTTCAACCACTGCTTGCTCCACATTCTGCTAAAGGAGAAGATATATCAGATTACATAGGAGATTTGAGAATAGCCAGGGAGTGAAGCATCGTAAAATTTTATGGAAGCATAGGAATCTATAGGTCCATACTGAAATGAATAAATAAATGAATGGGGACAAGAAAAAGCTTTCCCTTACATAAAAAGTCAACTAATAGGGAAGTGGATGTGGCTCAAGCAATTGAGCTCCTGCCTACCACATGGGAGGTCCCTGGTTCCGTGCAGGTGCCTCTTAAAAAAGACAAGGAGCTGGCACAATGGCCAGGCATGGCAAGCTGACACAACAAGAGACACAAGAAGAAAAACATAATGAGAGACACAACAAAACAGAACAGAGGTGGCTCAAGCGATTAGGTGCCTCCCTCCCACATCGGAGGTCCGGGTTCAGGTTCTGGTGCCTCCTAAAGAAACAAGGAAGAGGAACAGACACAGCAAGTGCAAACAACAAGGGGGTGGGGAGAAATAAATAAATAAAATAGATGTTTAAAAAAGTTAACTAATAAATGTTTAAGGAGTGGTTGAATTAGAAAACTACCATTTGGAAAAAAAAAAAAGAAAACCACTATTTGGCAACCATCATAGTAATAATTAATTCAGCCAAGAAACATCATTGGATGTTAGAACTAATAGGTGAATGTTTGGTGAGGAATGAGATATTGACATAGTCTCAGAATAACTTCCTACAGAATCCTTATTAATTATAAAGGGAATAACTTTACAGTAGAGAAGCCTGGCAGGTCCTGCCACCTTAATGAAGTAATCGAAGTGAACATCATCAGTAATGGGACAAGTTGAATTCAGGGGCCACATGATAGAACACACTGAAAACATAGCATCACTTCTGTGACATTCCTGTAAAAGATGCATAATTTGAATCTAATCATGAAGAAACATCAGGCAAATCTCAATGAAGGGGCATTCTACAAAATAAATGGCCTGTATTCTTCAAAAGTGTCAAGGTTGTGAAAGACAAGGAAAGCCTGAGGAACTGTTCCAGATCAAAGGAGACTAAAGAGACAGAAGAACTAAGTGCTACCTGTGAATCTCGATAGATCCCTTTGCTAGAAAGGACAAGTTTGGAACATTTGGAGAAACTTGCATGGGGTTTGAGAATTAGGTGGTAATGATGAATCTGTTAACATCCTGGTTTTGATGGCTCTTTTTGGATTATGTAGGAGAATGTCCCACGGATGCACACAACATTGCGGAAACATGCACCCAAGTCCCCCGCTATGGGTTGGAGGCAGAGCACTGGTATAGGCATCAGGGGGTCTGGATCTACATTCTGTGGGGCAATATGGCCATGCTTGTACACAGGTAACAGTAGCCCTCGGTCTCCTCTCTCAAAAAAAAAAAAACTCCTCCATTTTTTCAGTCAAAGTGTTATTATAAAAAGTAATACACACTCATTACAAAATCAGAAAATAAAGGACAGCAGAAAAGATGATGACACTCATAATCCCACCTACTAGAGTCAACCATTGCCCACACACGTTACACAGGTTGGTGTTTAACCTTCTGGATCCCTTTCTAAACATATACATTATGTATGTTTTAACAAACACTTGATCATAGGGTACATACTGTTTTACAGCCAGCTTTTCTCCTTGATTATATTATGAATATCTTCTCATCATTTTTAGTAGCTGCCTTGAATTCCTTTGTAAGACTAGGCTACAATTTATTGAACCAACTCCCCATTGTACCTTTCCTTAGGCTGTTTGCAGTTTTTCAATAGGAAAAACAGTTTCAATGAACTCCTTTTGTATATGTCTTCACTTTTATAATAAATCATTTCTTTAGGATTAATCCCTAGAAGTGAGATTGCTGGATCAAATGGCATGCACAGTTTTAAGAATTTTTACAAACATGGCCATATTGCCCCACAGAATGTAAATCCAGACCCCCTCATGCCTATACCAGTGCTCTGCCTCCAACCCATAGCAGGGGACTTGTTTGCACATTTCCGCAATGTTGTGTGCCTCTGTGGGCAAGTGTGTGCTTGTTCTTTTCTAGGTCCCGTTGACTTCCAGCTTCTGCCTGCTCCCGCGGGCTTCACTCTGTCTGAATTTCACTCTGCTCATAAAGAATTCCAGTCATCGGATTTAAAGCCCAACCTGATTCCGTTGGGCCACACCTTAACTGAGGCAACCTCTTGAAAAGAGTTTATTTACAATGGGTCCACACCCGCCAGAATGAGGATGAAGACCAAGAACATGTCTAAACTCGGGTACACAATTTGATCCACCACAATTATTTTAAGACCCTGAGATTTGGGGATTATTTACTAGTGCAACATTACCTAATTTATCATAAACTGTCATATATTCATATACATGTATTTGTATTTAATATATATATATGATATAATTTATATGATTACAAGGTTAACATAATGCTCTTCTAAAGTAGCCAAATAATATAAGCATGCATTTATTCATTCAGTAAAGAAGTAATCATTAAACATTAAGTTCCAGGGCACTGTTAGAGGCTGGGGATGAAGCAATGAAAATGACCGATAATGCTCCCTGTCCTCATATAATATTCCCCTTAGTGGAGGAAGAAAGGCTAGAAACAAGTAACATGCTGTGTGTTATAATGGAGAAGCGCAGGCTACAAGTGGAGTTTATAATAGATGAGCCCGTCAATCTGGGAAGCAAGGGCCCTACCCTCGTGGAGCTTATGGTGTAGCAGGGAGACAAACAAAAGGATAGAAAACAAATATTCTGACACATAAAACAATTACACTTGGGGCAGTTTTTCTGCAGGAAAAGAATTAATAATGGCAATGCTGGGTCAAAATGTGTGTGTATTTTACATGCATACATATATATATATATATGCAATACATGTACACATATACATATGTATGTATCTATAGACATACACACACACACACACACACAAAGTGTCCTCTAAAAAGTTTTCTAATTCACAGTTCCACCAATAATAAAGAGACTGCCTCTTTCCCCATACTATTATCTTCACTGGATATTATTATTGCTGTCATTGTTTCTATTATCTTTGCCATTCTGATGGTGAAAAATGCATCCCATTGTGTCAGGCCCAGTTTTGATTTCCCATTGAGGTGAGCATAATACCCACCGAAAAATTAAAGTTCTCATGAACTCAAAAACGCGAGGAGAAAACAAGTACAGGTGTTAGGCAATCATCCTGATTATCACTAGCCTCCTGCTCTGGGATGTGGGAAGGCTATTCCTAGTGGGACATGCAGGGTTTTATTCATTTCTCCCGAAAGGCCCTGCTATGGAGGGGCCTGCCCTTACCTGACTGTCTTCTTGCAGCACAGTGCTGTGGTTTGTTTGCTCACCTAACAAACATGTATTGAGTACCTGTTCTGTGCTGAGCATCATGGATCTGGGGATGAACAAGGTCCCGTCCACACCCTCGTGGAGCTCATGTCCAGTGTGCAAGAAGACAACAATGCAACCTGATGCATGCTGCAAAAGACGCAGAATCTGTAGACGCACACGAGAAAGAACCACTAGTTCTAACTGGGATGGGGGTGGGGTGGTTCAGGTGTCTCTAAGGAGGGAACATTTGAGCCGGGTCCTGAAGGATGAGTAAAAGTTCACTAGGTGGAAAAGGGAAGGCATTGGACCACCCCTCCTCATAGTGAGCCAGGGCCTCATCAGAAACTTCTCCCCAGGCTCCGGGCAGTCCAACCCTGGGCTGAAATTCATTCACCAAGAATGGATTGGGCTGTCGTTATTTCTATTTATTAGGTGCTCTGGTATGCTCTGTGATTGGCAGTTTGATGTATCTTAAAATTGCATTAAAGGGAGTTGTTGTAGCTCAGTGGTTGAACACCAGCTTCCCACATACGAGGTCCCAGGTTCAATCTCTGGTACCTCAAAAAAAAATTGCATTTAAAAAAAAACTTTAGAAGCAAAAACAATGAAATAACTCATAGAGGCAGCACAGTGAAGTTAGTCATGAGCTCGGACTGCCAGGGTACAAATCCCAGCTCCACCATTCCTAGCTGTGTGACCTTGGGCAAGTTACTTAACCTCTCTGTGACTCAGTTTCCTCATCTCTAAGTCATAATGATACCTACCTCATGGGGCTGTTAGGAAGAATAAATGAGCTAATGTTTGTTAAGTGCCTAGAATAGTGACTGACACAGAGCATGTGCTATATAAGTGTCTGTTAAATAATAAATAGACAGATAGATAAACGATGACAATACTTAATATCGAAGCAGAAGATGGAAGGACTGGTCCCTACGAACAGAATGATAGACTAGTGACACTTTCTATATGAAACCTCAGTTGTCTTTATGGTCTTTTTCTCCCTCCTTGCATAGTCTGATGGGGAAAAATATCCATCTCTTCACCAAAAAGGCAGAAATTATTTAAGTAAATCATTAGTTACATGTTATGTATCTAAAAAACAAAAGTCAAATCAGAGGGGAAAACATGTCTTTATTGCTGCTATTATTGCTTAAGAATGTGAAGACTCATCAGGACAAATAGCTTTTGGTGACTAATCAATTCATTTTTACCATTTTGTAAGAAGCTTTTTAGTAACTCTAGCTGTGAGTAGAGAAAGGAATTTATTTTTAGCCACAAAATGGTCAAAATGAAACGAATGGAAAAAATAAACCAAAGTACTAAATGTCTTTTTACCACCATCATTACCTTTGAGATGAGGGAAAAAATGGTTTCTAGTGATTGACATGGCATGAAAAACACCTATTTCATTTCCTTATATACTTCTAAAATGACCCCAATGGGTCGAGATGCTATGAATTGCAGCACATTCGTGAGTGTGGTGTTGGATTTCTGAAACCACAGGACAAGGCCCCAAGTTTTGTTTTTTGCCCTCCCAAGTTGAATCAGATTGGAAGTCACCGTCTGAAAGCGCAGCAGGAAGGGTTGGGATGGATGAGCTGACTGGCAGCTTCCGCATAACTTTTCTGGAACACTTGGTTGCTTGAGGAATTACATGCCGAGTAATTGACTGGGGCAATTAGACAGACTCTGAAAGTCAAGCTTTGAAAGTACATGCCAAAGTGTGCCCACAAATGGGTACGCTCCATTGTAGCCCTTTGCAGATGTCACCCAAACGCAAAGATCTTGGGAGAGATTTTTTTCCAAAGCTGGCAGAGATATCGCTGATATCAAGTGTTCTGCCCATAAAAATGATAAAGTGTCCGTTAATGTCAGTCCTTGCTAAGAGCAACAGCTGGGGTCTCTGTGCTGGCAGAGGGGGGTGAATTGTATAATCAAGCAGAGCTTAACTCTCATGAGCATGACAATATGCGACTCTCAATACATTTGCTTTTTAAGGAGGTACTCATGCCAGATTGGGACACACGCTCACAACCACACATCCCCACACTGAATCCATGTACCTTTGCCACGCAAAGTTTATGGAGCCAGCCCTGGACTTTAGAGTCACATCTGTTTAGCTCAGTTTTTATTGCGCCAACAGGAAGTGTTATGTCATAGGAACTAATCTCATCAAATTACAAAGATAGAAAAATGCTAGCCCCAGCAGATCTTGATTCTTTAGCACTTACCCCTGCCTCCTTCACAGGGTGATCATGAGCATCCCAAAGGATAATGCATGTGAAGGCTGTTACCAGGAAACATTGATATCCAGGTGTGAAGGGTTATCATTATCATTATTATTATTTGGTAGGTGCTCAGCAAGAACCAACACAATGAAGATTTGTAAATCTCTGAATGTCTCAGTAATGTCACTTCAAATAGTCTTAACGCTGCAGTAAGTCTGGGTGATTTTAACAGCTCTAAATGATATTTTAATTTAGTATAACCATTTGAAAAAATCAGCTCTCCTGTATAGCCATTTGAAAAATCAACTTGGGGTAGTAAATATTGCCTGCTTTCCTTGCCTTCACCATCACACTTCTTTGAAGAGTTGTCTGTATTTCTTGCCTGCATTTCTTTATACTTCTTAATGCAGGGGTTCTTGATCTTTTTTGTTCCACTGACCCTTTTGTCAGTCAGGTGAAATGAATACTACTTAATTTATTTATTGCATACATTCATAAGTGAAGGAAATGCTAGATTTCAGTTAGAGGTCAAAGAAAATAAAGATAAGTTGATTTTTTTTTCCATTCAAGCTCACAGACCCCCTGGTTAAGAACCCCTGCCTTGAACTGTGTGGGAGAGAGTGTAAACTACAATGTGAACTATGGTTCATGCTCAGTGGCAATGCCCCAAAATGTGTTTATCAATTGCAATGAATGTGCCACACTAATGAAGGATGTTTATGTGGGAGGTTGTGGGAGGTGTGGGAGGTGGGGAACATGGGAATCCCTATATTTTCTGTGTAACATTTATGTAATCTAAGTGTCTTTTTAAAACATTATATATATAAGAACACCTGCCTTAAATCCTTGTGATTTGGCTTCTGCCATTACCACTCTACTCAAAGTGTAGTATATTGGTTCTCTCTTGCTGCATAATAAATTACCCCAAAACATAGTGACTTGAAACAACATACATTTTTCTATCTCACCGTTTCTTTGGGCCTGGAATCTGGGTGTGGCTTACCTGGGTACTCTGGCTCCAGGTCTCTCACAAGCTGCAATCCAGGCATAGGCTGGGCTGCAGACATCTCAGAGTTTGACTGAGGAAGGAGTCCCTTCCGAGCTCAGTCGTGTGGTTATTGGCAGGGTTCAGTTCCTCACGGGGCCATTGGACCAAGGGCCTCAGTTCCTGGTTAGTTGTTGGCCAGAGGCCACCCCCAGTTCCTTGTCACATGGGCCTCTCCACAGGCAGCTTATAAGATGGCAGCTGGATTTATCAGAGCAAGCAAGGGAAAGGGCAAGAAAGAGAGAAAGAGAGAACGTGAATAAGTGGGAAGTCATAGGCATTTTAAGCCTAATCTCAGAAGTGATATCCTATCATCTTTCCCTTATTCCATTTGTTAGAAGCATACTCTAGAGAATACCCTTGTTAGAAGCTGTTCTATTTGCTAGAAGGGGGTCCCTAAATCCAGTCCATGCTAAAGGGAAGGGGATTACACAAGGGCATGAATACCAGGAGGCTGGGATCATTGAGGGCCATCTTAAAAGTCTTTCTACCACATGTAGGTCACTTGAGATCTCATTGCTAAATCTAATGAACTCTTTTTTTTTTTTAAACTTTCTTTGTTTTTAAAAGAAGTTTTAATATAATAAAACTAACTTTCAAAGATACCTAAAAAAAAATAAAAATAATAAAAGAAGTTTTAGATTACAGAAAAGTTACATGGAAAATATAGAGGATTCCCATAAATCCCATCCCTTCTCCCTGTCACATTTTCCCCTACTAATAACATCTTCAATTAGTATGGTACATTTGTTACAATTGATGAACAAATCCAATGAATTCTTTATCTGTTTTATCCTTTCTGACCTTTCTGGAGCATCTCATCTGTGTGATATCCCCTGTTTGAAAATCTCTCTTCCCTGGGACTGACTGCACAGCACTTTACTTTCCCACCTCTCTATCACACCTTTGTTTGTCCATCTCTGTTCCTCTTCTTCCTCCTGACTGCTAAATATGTGTCCTAACTCAGACTAGGCACACTAACAAAAATTTGTGAACCAATGGAACAAATACAAGTGGCTTTCAAAGGTCAGTCCCTGATTCACATACCTTCATCTTCCCTTTCAAATTTTTGTCTTGGCAATTCCATCCTCTGGCCCCCATCTAAATACATTGCTTCAGCTATCACCTCTATGCAAATAAGCTTTGAAATCTTTATCTGCAACTTTGGCCTCTTTCGTGAGTCCCAGTTCTGTCTTCCTAACTACTTGTGAGACATCTGAAAAGATGGTCTGCTGGGACCTCAAAATTAGCATGTCTTTCTCCAATCTTTCCCTCAACTTCACCAAACCTTCCTCCTCCCCTATACACAATTTCTGACATTACCATCTACCCAATCCCCCAGACCGAAAACCTCAGCATTATCTTTGATTCCTCTTTTCCCCTTACCTATCATATCCAATCAATTATTAA
>JAQZBX010052061.1:0-19223 GCA_029593785.1 Cabassous unicinctus
GTTGAGGAATAAAGTGAGGGTCCTCTTTCTCAAAGAGTTCTCCTGTCTTCACCAGTTATGAAACAGTAGGGGGGACTTCCTTTGTCCTTCTGCTGGCCAAGTGAAGAGACCTGGGTTTGGCACAGGCTCTGTTCTCTGCATCATCATTCCTTTGAAAGATAAAATTCTCCCCACCATGTTTTGAAAGTAATCCAAAAAAGAAAAAGGAAGATGGTAAAAGTCACCCCACATACAAGTCAATGTTCTTGGGAGACATTTGCAAGTAGGTACCTGAAACTTTTAAAACCAATCAGTAAAGGAAGAGGTACATGAATGACTTCTAAATATTGAAGCTTCGCATATGTTGGCAAATCAGAAGGCCTATAAAAGAAGGCAACAACCTTTATGACATCCCCTATGGTCTCTATCCCATAAACAGAGATTCTTAAAGAACATTTTTATAAATAATTCACATTTGGGGTCAACAAAATCCTCCTTTTGATAAGGGAATTCTAATTATCAGCATCTCTCAGATAACATACACAGAATAAGTGTCGTAAAATTTCAATTCTTTATGTTATTTCATCTGAAGTTACATCGGTTTAGTTCAGAAGTAATGTCTCAGAATAAACAAAACTTACATAAAAATTCTTTAAGATTTTAAAAGCGTTTTATATCTTGATTTTCTTTAAGAATTTAATGTAGAAGTAATATAGAAAATATTTGGATTCAAACATACCTGAAACAAGGCAATAAAGTTAGATTTACTAGAGCAAAATCAAAATTTCAGTACCAATAGACACAAATCTACATATTCACAATCTTTGGGTTTTTTACTGTACATCTTATATATTCATTGGCACAACTGCCCAATATATGTTTCCTTTTTTCAAACAGTTATAAACATAGCACAACTTGTAATATACCTCAAATGAGAAGATTCTTCAACATATCAAATTTCAGATTATAATGGCTGGCTCAGTACTAAGACCTGGGTGACAGCTGCAGCTCTCTAGAAACTAGCACTAAAAGGTGCTAATATCCTAAGAAGCATTTAAAGAAGACAAGTTGTCTGTCTAATTTAAGGTTGAGCACTGTATATAGAAAACAGCTGGCAAAAATTCAGCAACCAGAATTCTGTGTCTCCTAGCAAAAGACAGTTGGACAACTCCTCTAAAAGATAGCAAGATGTTACTCAAAGTCAAACATTTGCTTCTCCATTTGCTAGCAAAAATTGTATTCTTTCATCAGATCCATTATGTATTATTATTTTTTTAAATTATATGCCTATCACTAAGAGACTGAGTTCACCTACATATTTGAGCTAACATAATCAAACAAAGAAAACAGGCCTGGCTACAAAATCAATGAAAGTCAAAAAAGGCCAAACTGAACAGATGAAATCACCAAAGGAAATCACTGTTAGGTGAGCAAGGTGTAGAAACTTCAGACTGAGGGTTTGCTGTGTCCATTGCAAACACAAAGCAAGTTACTTAAGGCTCTTAAACAAAATTCCTACTGCAAGACTGATGGGTAGTGGAATTGTGGTTACATACAATTGTTTTATTTTTTCTTTACCATACTAGTATTAAAGTTAAACTCCATTGTTGTTGTTGTTTTTTTAAATAAACAGAGGGAGTTATATAAATATAAGATGTGATGACAAGTATGATGACCAAGATTAATAATGTATGATTTCTGTTTTAATACAATTCTCCTTTTGGATCTTCCCTTCTAAAATGATTCTACAGTTTTGAACACTGAGCATTACCTCTTATAATCTAGGGTACCAAGTAGTCTATAATACAACCATATTTGTCTTTCCTGAGATTTGTCAGAAGGGACTTCTATCCACTAAACTTGACAAAAGCAAAATTTCTTCTTCTCTACAGCATCCATTAGTATTCTTCCTGCCAGGTGCCATAATTATAGAGCTAGAAAACTCAAAAGATTGAATTCAAACACTGTTTAGCAAAGTAGTAAGGCACAAAATTCAGATATGGAAGTCAAACAACAATCAGTATGACTATATAGTAGAAGAAAATACCACCCTTCAAAGAGCAAAAATACAAACAAACAAATAAATGATAAATTACACAGGAACAAACATAATAAGAAATGTTTAAACACGACTAGAGGATATGCAAGAAAATTTAAACTAAGGGAAGTTGCTCCTAGTTAGTAAACTTAACATCAAAAAGATGTCAATGCTTTTTGCATTAATCTGTAATTTTAAAACAAGAGCTTTTTCTTTTTTTTTTTTTTTTGAGATTATTACAAAAGTTCCTTTATCAACTTTAAGAAATATATTATTGTGGTAAAATACATATAACATAAATTTTACCGTTTTTAATGTACAATTAAATAGAATTAACTACCTTATAATGTTGTACAATCATCGCTACTATCTCCAAAATGTTTTCATCACCGTAAACAGAAACTCTGCACCCAGTAAGCAAAAACTCCCCATTCCCTCCTCACTCCACCTCCCAGTAACCTCTAATCTACTTTCTGTCTCTATGAATTTGTCTATTCTAGAGATATATATACAGAGTGGTAAGATTCATGAATAGACAAACTGACCAATAGAACATTATGAAAGTCCATAATGTAAGTAATCCTAAATGCATACTGCAATTTAATATAATATATAATAAAGGTTGCATTTCAAGTCAGTGGGGGAAGAGGTGAACATTTCAAAAAAATAACAATAGACTATCTGGAGGGATAGATGTTGGATTCATACTTCATAGTATACTTCAGTAAAACCAGGATAAATTTCAATTGAATAAAAGATTTAGATATAAAATAAGGAAAGCATATAAGTACTGGAAGAAAGCACAATAAGTTCATTTTTAACATCACTCTTAGTTTATCAAACCACTATAACAAATATGAGTTGGCTTAAACAATAAGAATTTATTGGCTGATGGTTTCAGAGTCAAGAAGTCCAAATCAAGTGTAGGGTAGAAAGCTTGCTTCCTCCCAGGTGAGTAGCATTTTAGCTGGCTGGCAATCCTTAGGGTTCCATGGCTAGCATCCCTGCCCCTCTTCACATAGTGATGTCCTTTCCTTTCCCTTCCTGTTTGCAGCTCACTTCTGGTTTCTGGCTCTTCCCTGTAAGAGAAAGCCTGGAGGAGCCAGATGTGGGAAGTTAGCACAACCCAGAAAAGAAAGGAGATGACATTACCATACAACCTGAGGCGAGAATCCCAAAGGTTGCTGGTAGTCAGCATCAGAATGCTACAGTCTTCGGGGAGGAAAAAAGCCTTGCCAGTCTCTTGACATTGGACTTCTGACCTCTAAACCATAAGCCAATATATACTTGTTTTGCAAGCCAACCCATTGTGTGGTATTTGTGACAGCAGCTAAGGAAGAACTAAGACAACACTGAAGTGCAGAAAGTCTTTACATTTATAACTCAAAATCAAGAAACCCTAAAATAAAAGAAAATAAATTCAACAGCATAAAAAACTATAAAGAAAATTAAAAGATGAAAGATATTCTGAGAAACTCCTATCATAGGCAAAGACTAATATCTTTAATACATGAAGAGCTACCAGAAACAGTATAACAGAAAAATGGGGGGAAATATATACATTTCAAGTCATAGAAAAAAAAAATACAAATGGCTTATAAACATAAGTAGCTGATCAAGTTCACTCATAATAAGAGAAATCCTCATTAAAACTACACAGAGATTCCATTTTCAGATTGGCAATGATCCAAAGGCTTGATAACACATTCTATTGTTTGTAGGAAAATAGGGCCTCTCGAATGTTAGAAAGAGTGTAAATTGATTCAATGTTATGGAAGAAAATTTCACAAGGTTTATCAAAATCAAAATGATATAGCCGTCGACTCCACAATTTCACTTGAAAGAATTTATCCTGCAGAAATACTAGCCCACATGTGAAATGACATTATATGTAACATTATCCACGCTAGCATTGCTTGAAGTAACAAAAAGCTTGAAACAACTCACTTCCGCATCAACAGGAGACTGGTTTAAAAAATTATTGTACATTTACACAGTGGAGTACTCACAGAGGTTTTAAAGAAAAGAATGAGGAAGCTCTGTATGTATTGATCATCAAGATGTATTGTTATATGCAAAAAAGCAAGGTATGGAATAGTGTATATTGTGTGCTGCTTTTTGTTAAAAAAGTAACTAAGACTGTATATTCCTATTTCCTGGTATATGGATAAAGGAACTCTGCAAGAAAATACAAGAAAATAGTAAGAGGAAAGCAGATGTGGCTCAAGCAATTGGGTTCTTGCCTACCACATCGGAGGTCCTGGGTTCAGTTCCCGGTGCCTCCTAAAGAAGACAAGCAAGAGAGCGAGCTGACATGACAGGCTGGCACAGCGAGCTGACACAGCAAGATAATGAAATGAGATGATGCAACGAAGAGACACAATGAGGAAATACAACGACACAAGAAGCAGGGAGTGGAGGTGGCTCAAGCAATTGGGCACCGCCCTCCCACATGGAAGATCTGAGGTTGGGTTCCCGGTGCCTCCTAAAACTGAGACGGGCACACAACAAACAGACACAGAGAGCAGACAGTGAGCGCAAACAACGAGGGCGGGGGCGGGGGGGGGCAATAAATAAATTAAATAAATCTTTTTTAAAAAAGTAAACAGTATGAGAGATTATGATTGTATGCATGTATGCATGAGTGCGTAGGAGAGGTCTGTAAATGGCAGACAAAGTGAGACCTAAACTTTTCACCATATACCTCTTTACATTAAAAAATTTTTTTGAACTCTGTGAATATAAGACATTGTAAAGGAGGTAAAAACATTGTTTTTGCCAGGAGGAGCTGTTTCTTTACAGCGCTAGTCACAAGCAAGCCATTTGCTGTTGAGAAGAGTGGGAGGTCAATTTAAAACTATTGTCTTCACTGCCAGAAGGACTATTTCTACAAAAAATACACCATTCCAGCCACGCTTTGGAAAAAGAAATAAGTAAAATACATGTTTTACTTCATGTTGCTGTTTCATCCAAGAGAAAGGGAATTATGCCCAAATATAGTGTCCTCCTTTAAGTCTTTATCTTCTTTTGAATACTTCTTAAATATTAAACAATCTTTTAGGACCTTCCTCATAACATGTTTCATAACATGTTTCATATTGTTCTTCCTTTGTAAGCTTTTGTTGAACTTGCCATTAATCTTGGGAGCTTCTCCTAATTTGTCTACAAAATTTTTTAAGTTTTCTGTTCCAGAAAGACACATAGTTTTAATATAAGTCTGTCAAATGCAAAGTATAGTGGAAGGTTTATTTCTCAAACTGAACTGAGAGAACTTTCTGTGTACTTACCCCTCACTATGTATTTGTCGCCTGTGAATTCACACCCTGTTTTCAGACTAACATTTTACCTACTTATCAAGGCCATTTCTCTCTTTTCTCTAGGATATCAGCAAACTACCTATGAGTCCAACGAACATATTCTGAATTCTTTCATCCAGGACATTGATAGATAGGAAAAAACTATCTTCTTAGTGGGTTTCTACTAATTACCATTTAGTTCATCTCCTCTAGAAATGTAGCCATGCCTAAGTACTCTTTGGCTGCTACTTTGCTAAATGGTTCAATTACCCAGAAGTGGTATAAACCAGCTCATACTATTTTAGTTCTTTTAAAACCTCTTTGCTCTTCTTGCAGCAAAAGATGGAAACCCCAGCCAATCTTCTGTCTAGAGGTTTCACCAAAGGATACAATGTCAGAAAACCATGCATGACACACGAGTAAGATGCAAGAAAAATGAACATCTCCAATGTAGACTTTCCTTCAGCTACTGTCTCAAAGGAGAGTTTACAACACACTTTACTTTGCTACTTGCCTTATGTGGTCAAGATAATATGGAACAGATACTAACCCTAGAATTAAAAGAACTGTATTCAATTTGTTTATTTTTATTTTTCTTCCCTACTTTTTTCTTCTAGCATTTTAGTTTGGTTTTAGGACTGGATTTAGAATAATGAAGAGCAGATTGGTCTTGGAAAATTATAACTCTTGAGCAAGTGTGGTTAATATGACATAGTGACAGAAAAAATATTGCTTTTAAAAATAAACATAAGCAGATTCTGATAATTGTAGAAGCTGGGTGAGGGACACCTGGGGGTTCAATATGATATTCCTCTACTTTTGTATATGTTTAAAATTTTCCATAACAAACATTAAAATAAGACAGCAAACTTTAAAGTACATTGTCAACATCTTTTGCAGCAGTGTATCTCACCAGATATCCTCTAAATTACGCTAGGTCTCATATTATCACATATCCAGAGTAATGGAAAGATGACCATAATGAAATGACATTGGACAGGCTGAACTGTTAAGTGGCTACAAGGACTGCAGTTTTAAATCTGGTCCAGGCAGAAAAGGAGCTTGCCTCTTCAGGGACAGTTTTCTAAGAAAGGTTTATCTGCTCTGGTCTCGAGAATAGAAGTAAAGTAGACTAGGAAGAAAGGCCAATGATATCAAGGGTTTGGACTTAAGGAGAGAGCAGCCACTGCAAGGATAGAGATAGCTTAGGAAAGACAGCTTACTGCTTTCAGCCTATACTGAACTAGTGAAGCAATATATACTAGTAACTCACTACTTTTTTTTTTTTTTTTAAGATTTATTTTATTTATTTATTTCCCCCTCCCCTTCATTGTTTGCGGTCGCTGTCTGCTCTCTATGTCCATTTGCTGTGTGCTCTCTGTGCCTGCTCATCTTCTTTTTAGGAGGCACTGGGAACTGAAACTGGGACCTCCCATGTGTGAGAGAGACGCTCAATCGCTTGAGCCACCTCAGTTCCCTGGTTTGTTGTGTCTCTCATTGTCTTTCCTCTTTGTCTCTAGGTTGCATCATCTTGTTGCGTCAGCTCACCATGCCTGCCTGTCGCGCCAGCTTGCCTTCTCCAGGAGGCACTGGAAACTGAACCTGGGACTCCCATGTGGTAGGCAGGAGCCCAATTGCTTGAGCCACATCCGCTTCCCTAGTAATTCACTTCTATTTAGTAGTTTGTTTTGACATTGTCCAAGAGGACAGAAGTATTAGTTGTGGGATTGAAAAGATTCTGTGCACTGTATTTTGATTGATATCATAAAAAAGATATGTCCCAGAGAAGAAAAAGGGAGTCAGGCTGTAAAGAGTTATTTGGAGGAGAAATCCCTGCCCCTCCCCCTGTGATCCCTAAGTAGTTGAGAAAGTAAGTTTTTGCTCAGGATGAGGGGCAGAAAAATCCAGCTGAAGATGCTTTCCATTTGGGGTCTGAAAGTAGTGCTTCATCAACCATTTAGAACTTAATTGCAAAAACATAAATAAATTTCCCAAGCCCCTTATTCTCTTTATAAATAGCACTTTCTCACATGTGTGCTATTCTTTATTTGCCTGAAAAACAAATTTAGACTTTCTAGTAGTTATCCACAAACATAGAGCAGCTTTGTGTGTCCTCAGTTATTTATTATTCTCATTTGTGATTTTGGTATTGATGTTGAGAATATATTTATTAAACTAGCCAAAGATGCAGAGTTAGATAGCATGTCTATTACTTCAGAAAACACGATTGAATTCCAAGTCATCTTCACAAATATGATAACCTTTAAGGGGAAGGAATGCAGATTAAATCACTTAAACAGAAAAAAAGGATGTTAGAAATTTATGTAAGCATGGAAGAATATTATCTAGTAGTTAGGATGTATCAGAAACACTAAAACAAAACACAACAAAACAAAAACACCCTTTTATATTGATCACTGACCAGGTCTTAATCAGAGTACTGTATTCCAAGGTTAAAGTCTTACGGCATAGATGGGATGACAAGATAATGATTTTTTTTTTAAAGGAGGTACCAGGAATTGAACCTGGTGCTCAACCACTGAGCTTCATCTGCTCCAACCTGACAGGGATCTTTTCTGATGGAAAAATATTCAGAGACGTTTAACCAATATGTGAATTCTTGGTAAATGACAGGAGGAAAGTCTAAATGAAGAAGGATAATATACATTAGGGAAAAGATCATTATGGTAAGGATAGGTTCTAATAGTCCTCAAATATCCAGAAAGTAATCATAGACAATTGTGATCAATTGTTCTACATTTAAGTAGAAGGCATGGAAAAAGCAAGCTGCAAAATAGAGTCATTTAACATTAAATGACTTCCTTATCATAATGACTACTTGATATTGTGGTAAGTGAGCATTGTGAAATATCATCAAAATATATATTTAATGTGTAAATATTCTCACTGTCCTGATTTTGTGATAATCAGGGTAGGCTAAACATTCACTATATTAGAAACCATGCATGTGTCCCCAGACCTAGTTTTTCTCCCTTGGTCTGGTTTTTAGAATGCTGGTAATAAACCAAGCCTGATTTATTTTATGACCATCCAGTATGGGGAATGACTGTAACTCTGGGTATCTTTGGTCAACCTTGGGAGATGTAGCAGGGGGATGGATGTGGCTCAGGTGGTTTGGTGTCCATCTCCCATGTGGAGGGACCTGGGTTCAATCCCTGGGACCTCCCGGTAAAAATTTTTTAAAAAAGAAAAATATAGAAGGTGTGCGGGTCTCCAGGCCCTGTGCGCAAGTGTGCCATCAGGCCACGCGAGCAGGTGAGCCCCCAGGCCCCGTGCATGAGTGCGCCGTCAGGCCCTGAGAGTGGGTGAGCCCCCCAGTTCTCATGCACGGGTGCGCCGCCAGGCCCCGCAAGCCACGCAGCAAGATGATGACGTAACAGGAGAATGATGCAAGGGAGAGCCAAGACGAGACGCGCCAAAAAACCAGGAACTAAGGTGGCACAGGCGGTAGGATGCCTCTCTCCCATATCAGAGGTTCTGAGGATCGAATCTCAGTGAAGACAGGAGGAGAGGGATGAGAGGAGAGGGCAGGAGATGGACACAGAGAATTGCCCAGTGAATGGACACAAAAACAGCAAAAATGGGTGGGGTGTAAAAATGGATAAAAGTAAATAAATAAACAAATAAATCCTTAAAAAAGAAGTATAGGGGAGTAAGATACGGACTACAGTTAGTAGTAATACTTTGACGATGCTCCTTCATAGTTTGTTAACAAATGTTTCACAACAATGCAAGGTGTTTGTAGTGGGGTGATATGTGGGAGCCCTGTATGATGTTGTGTATGTTTGTTTTGTAAGCTCACAATGTTTACTAAACACTTATTGTTTCTGTATGTTCATGTATGAATGATATACTTCAATAAATTGCTTTATATATATATATATATTTAAGTTGGATGACAAATACTCCTCTATCTCATAGAGAGACAGAAAAAAAGGAAGTTCAAATTTTTTCTATCCCTTGAATCCTGAGATTACCTTCATAATCAAAGATTAATATCAATCTTTAAGAATAATTTAACAGAGAAGTCCTTAATCTTAGGCACCCATCTAATTTTGATAATTTGATGACTAGTAAGATCCTAAAGAAACTGATGTAGTAATAAGTGTGGTGGAAAGCATAATAATCTAAGAGTAAGACTCTTTTAAGTTTGAATCTTGACTCTACCATTCACAAAATCTGTGATTCTACATCTGAGTCCCCTTATTTGGAAAATATAACATCTGACTTCCAACTTCAAGAGTTTTAGAGCTATTAAGATAACATATGTGGGAGTGGATGTAGCTCATGTGGTTGAGCGCCTGCTTCCCATGTATGAGGTCCAGGGTTCGATTCCCAGTATCTCCTAAAAACAAAAAACAAACACAAACAAACAAACAAAAATGAACTCTTATTGGGGACAGATGTAGCTCAGTGACTGAGCATCTACTTCCCATGTATGAGGTCCTGGGTTCAATCCCCAGCACCTCCTAAAATATATATATATATATAGCATATGTGAAAACAGTTTGAGAAATGTAAAGCATTGTACACATATAAGCTTCAACTTGTTAGTAGAAATAACAGTAATATTAGACACAAATCACTCCTATGCCTCAGTGGCACTTATCTCTTAATTAGGAATATGAAACTTTTCACTCCTTGCACAAAAGTCTGCAAGGCAATTTATATTCAAGAATTAAAGAAGGGCTTTGAGGTTAACCATTTACTTTTATTTGTTGTTGTTATTTTTTACAAAATTATACTTTCATAAAATAAAGTTCACAAAGTGTATTGCTTGAAGAATTTTTACAAATGAATACAACTGTGTAACCACCTTCCAGGTCAAGCTGTAGAACAATAAAAATACACCACAATATTCCCTCAGGCTCCCAGTCAACATTCTCTCCCTGAAGTTAATCGAAGATTGGTTATGATTGTTTTGGAAGTTCACATAAATGAAATCATATAGTATTTACTTTTTTCTGTTATCTTCTATGGCTCAACATGATTTTTGTGAGATTCAACCATGTGGTTGCATGAAGCAGATGTTCATTCTTTTTATTGCTGTATACTATTTCATTTTAAGACTATACCACAACAGAAGCACTTCTGAGATGGCAGAGAAAGGAACTCTGAAAATCTTGTCTTCTATGAAAGCAATGAGAACACTGGCAAAAATTGTCAAAATCACCTTTTTCAAAACTCTGGAGAAAAAAAAAAAAAGACTTGTAGCAATCCAAGGAGTATTTATTCAAGAAAAACAATTAAATTTTCAAAATAACAGTGAGGTTTGTGGCGTTTTAATTTGCTCTATTTCCACACACACACACACACACACACACACATATATACACACACACGATCCATGTAAACCTTGAAAATGAGCAGCTTTGCACAATGGCACTATGAAAAGCAGCCTAGCAACTACAGAAGGAAATAAAATGAGATTGGAGCAACCCCAAAACACAAGGCCCAGTGATTTGCCACTATTTGACCTGTGTGGCAGTTCCCTGGGAAGGCTCCAATCACAGAGTATCTCTTTAATTTTATTTGACTCAGAGTTCTATTAGTGAGGAAAGTTCTATCCCATAAGATATTTGTCTAAAATAATTAGTGGCTGTAGCAGTTTGGCAGTTTGATATAGTTATGAATTCCAAAAATAGATATTGGATTATGCTTGTAAACTGGTCTGTTAATCTGGGTATGATTAAGTTATGATTAGGGCGTTGACTGGGCCACATCAGTAGGGCGTTGAGCCCCACCCCTTGGTGAGTGGGGTCTCAAAGATAAAAAGACATGACAAAGGACAGAGTTGGAGTAGTTTTGATGTTGAAGATCTGATGTTGGTGTCTTGAGCTGGAGCCCCGGGAAGTAAGAGAGCCCGGGAAGTAAGAGAGCTTGGTCGTGAGGAAGGAGAGAAGGCCCCAGGAAAAGAGACAAGCGGTTCACCTGAGAGTCTACAGCTGGCCTTGTGGAGAGAGGGAAAACCTAGAGAGCCTCATAGTCTGCAGCTGACCTTGTGGAGGAAACAGAGTTGCTGAGCCTGGAGAGAAACGGAGTCCCAGGAAGAGAGGAACCCAAGAAGCCTGAACGCTGGCAAACGTCGGCAGCTGTCTTGCTCCAACACATGGCAATGGACTTTGGTGAGGGAAGAAACTTACACTTTATGGCCTGGTAACTGTGGACTTCTACCCCAAATAAATACCCTTTGGTAAGGTCCAACAGATTTCTGGTAATTTGTATCAGCACCCCTTTGGCTGACTAATACAGTGGCAATTGTTTAATATCACAGCTGCCTGAAGCAGTGATACCATTTGGGGAAAATAAGAGGCTTGCCAAAAAATGTACAAGGAAAATCTGGGAAAAGAGATGTTTACATGGAGTACTGAAAATCTCCAACACATTCCTGGCGATCTAAGTCTACATGATTGCACAGGGCTATGCATGCCCCTGAAAGATCTGGGAAGGTTCTAATCTCTCACCTCTAGTTGACACTGAAGCTCTGTGTAAGAAGGAAGTGAAGGTTAAGACAGAACTTATAAACTGCCAGAACATTGAAAATGTGCCCCAGTGCACAAACATAGAACCCCTTGACAAAAGCTGGCAGTCTTATTGGTTCAAGGCATTTTAGGAACTCTCCCTGCAATCATTAGCTGGCCTCTATGCTAAGCAAGCAAAGATTTCAGTAGATGATCATGACAAAAAAATTACAAAATGTACAGAATTAGTCTAGGAAATTCACTAAACAAAAAAGATCAATAACAAACAGAAGCAACAACAAACCTTCGAGGGAGAATTCTTATTTCTGCAGTTACGCTATTATGTTATATTAAATATCCAATTTTCAACAACAACAACAACAAATTATGAGGCACACAAAGACACAGGAACATGTGACCCATATCCAGGAAAAAAAGGAGTTAATAAAAACTTTCCCTGAGGAATGGCAGATGTTGCACTTACCAAGCGAATAATTTAAATCAGCTATTACAAGCATGTTCAAAGAACTAAAGAAAACCATGGTTAGGGAATTAATGGAATATATGAGAATTCTGTCTCATCAAATACAGACTATCAATAAAAAGACAGAACATATAAAAATAAAGAACCAAATTGAAAATTTGTTTTTTTATTTTTTTAAGATTTATTTATTCTACCACCCCCTCATTGTTAGCGCTCGCTGTCTGCTCTCTGGGTCCATTTGTTGTGTGCTCCCTGTGTCTGCTTGTCTTCTCTTTAGAAGGCACCAGGAACCGAACCTTAGACCTCCCATGTAGAAGAGAGGCACTCAATCGCTTGAGCCACCTCCACTTGCTGCTTTGTTGTCTCTCTCATTGTCTTTCATCTTTGTGTCTCTTTGTTACTTCTTGCTGCATCAGCTCACCATGCCTGCCCATCACACCAGCTTGCTGTCTTGCTAGTCTTCTCCAGGAGGCACCAGGAACCAAACCCAGGACCTCCCATGTGATAGGCAGTAGCTCAATCACTTGAGCCACATCTGCTTCCCAGAGAATTCTTTTAAAGTAGCTTTTCTTTTTTAAAAAAACATTTTACTGTTGTTTCTTCACCAGTAAGTTATGGGACATCTTGTAGGATTATTGTGAAGATCATATTGGTGAAATATCCAGAACTGGGCCTGGCATATAATGGACACTCAATATATGTTAACTATCATGAACTATAATGTTAACTTCATACCTCTCCTCTTCTTGAGTTTCATGTTAAACTTTCTTGAGATTAAAAGAATAGATGGTATTTTTAAGCAGTATGAATATGATTCCCTGATAACAGAGTCTCTGTTTGAAAGTCTCCTCCTGGGGTTAGAGTTAGTCACCATGACAGAGACTGGCTTTGGGGCACTATATCATCCTCTTTCTCAAAGTAAAGTTAGAATTATATTTTCCACATGCAAACACCCAGCAGAGAGAAATTGGAATATAGGACTATCTACTTTGAAACTAAACAAGAAGAGTGAGCATTGAGTGGTTTTAAAATACACATATGCATTTGATTATAATGTAATGTTAGAGGATGTGGTGGGGAGAGCCTTGGTATTAATTAAAACTGATTCTTTCAGGTATTCTGGGAGAGATTTCTTCAAAGAGAATAGAGAGCTATTACATTTAGTATTCCTTACAAAAGCAGTATGTTAGATTTCGATGAGAAATGAATACTTAATACCCTTATAATTTGGAGTTGAAGAGTACGAAAACTAAAATGAAAAATTCATCAGAGCTGCACAACAGCACATTTGAACTAGAAGAAGAAGAATCAGCAAACCTGA
This sequence comes from Cabassous unicinctus, assembly GCA_029593785.1. Classification (NCBI taxonomy): domain Eukaryota; kingdom Metazoa; phylum Chordata; class Mammalia; order Cingulata; family Chlamyphoridae; genus Cabassous; species Cabassous unicinctus. The sequence goes on from JAQZBX010052061.1 coordinate 13,601, forward strand.
AGGTAGGTCAATTGAGAAATGAGATTGTCCAGTTTGAAAAACAGATTTTTTTTTTTAAACAAAATTCACATTTTATTTAGATTGAAATAAACTGTACAAAATTGATTTTCTTCACCAAAAATAATAACAATATTTTTTGTATTATCCCTAGATAAACCACAAAACACTTATTTTTGTAGGCTTTCCAGGTTTTGCTTATAAATCAAGATGAGGCAGTAGATAGAGTCATGGAAATAGAAGAGACAAATCAGTTGTCAGTATCCATGGCCTCTTGATTCTGTCTTGACCATGAAACAGAAGTGTTCAACACATACCTGCTAAAAAGTTTATGAAGGTGTAGGCTCAACAAAGGAATGTAAACAGCAACGACCAGATGTGGAAAAAGGCAGTCAAACTGTAACTTGCTCCTTTAGGTTCATTTGATAAAGACAAAATCTACACTGAAATCCTAGCTTGGCAAGCTCAGTTTCTTTCACTCTCTGGTAATTCACTTAACTGCCCAATACAAATTTTTAACAATATGCTTAAAACTCCTACTAATTAAAAGTCAGTCAAAAGCCTCACTGTAACATTTTACAAAATGTATTCCTTTCCTTCCATATCTCCTCAAAATTTATTTCTTCAAAGTACTGATAACCTGACAATTGGATCCACAGTGATGATATTTAGATTTTATTTAAATGAGAAGAAACGAATCATCTCAGAGACCTATGGGACACCATCAAAAGTTTGAACATAAGCATAAGGGAAGTCCCAGAAGGATAAGAAAGAGAGAAATGGACAGAAAATTTATTTGAAGAAACAATGGCCAGGCATTTCCCAAAATTTGATGAAAAATTTTAATCCACTATTTAGGAAGCTTAAAAACCCTGAAGTATGATGAACAGAGAGCTAGCCCTGGACACATCATAGTCAAACTGTCAAAAGCCAAAACAAAGAATTGTCTGTAAAATTTTTCTTCTATATGATTTAAAAGACATCTGAATAAAGTAGTGTATTAATCAGGGTTCTCTAGGGAAACAGAATCAACAGGAGATATCTGTCAATAATATGAGATTTTCTAAGAGTCTCTCACATGACCACGGGGATGCCCAAGTCCAGGTTCCGCAGGCAGGCTGCAAACCAGGGCCTTTGATGAAAGTCCAATCAAGGTCCTTGATGAGTTTCCAGGAGACATTGGCTGCCCAAAGAGGACCTGGGAAATTCTCTCTGAATGTTGAAATCACTTCCCCTTTTAAGGCATTCAACTGATTGGATAAAGGTCACCCATTGCTGATGGCAATCTCCCTGATTGATGCATATGTAATCAGCCATCCACCCAGTAAACTCACTGGTGACCAAAGTCCATAAATGTCCTTGTATTACAATTAGTTCAGTGCTTGCTTGACCAAACACCTGGATACAATTACCTGGCTGAGTTGACACATTTGCCTAACCATCACAAGTAGTAAATATAAAACTGTGCTGAGGGGCTTTAATGAATATAAATAATTTATATGACAATAATAACACAAAAGTTGGGAGAGTGGAGAGAGCTATATTGTGGCAAAGTTTATGTGCATCACTGAAATTCAGGTGGTATTAATCTGAACTAGATTGTTTTAAGTTAAAATGTTAATGGTAATCCCCATATCAGTGACTAAGAAAATAACTGCAAATAAATTACAAGAAGAAATAGCAAGGGAATTAAAAATGGTTCACTAAAAATTATCTAACACAAAAGAAGGCAGTGATAGAGGAATAAAGAGACATTAGACATATAGAAAACAAATAGGATAATGATAAATGTGAATCCTACATTATCAGTAATTACATTAAATATAAATGGATTAGGGGAGCAGATGTAGCTCAGTGGTTGAGCACCTGGGCTTCTCATATACAAGGTCCCGGATTAAATCTCCAGTACTTCCTAAAAAATGTAAATGGATTAAGCATTTGAATCAAAAGGCAGATATTGGCAAAATGGATTTTAAGAAAATGATACACTGTCTTAGGAGGCACATTTTAGACTAAAAAAAAAAGAGAGAGAGAGTTTGAAAGTAAAAGGATGGAAAATTATACCATGCAAACAGTAACCAAAAGAAAGGTATAGTGGTTATACTAATATCAGACAAAAGAGTCTTTAAGACAAATATAGTTACTAGAGACAAAGAATGGCATTTTATAATGATAAATGGGTTAATCCATCTGGGTCACATAACAATTATATATGTGGCTAGCAGCAGAGCCCCAAAATGCATGAAGTAAAAACTTTAAAAATTGAAGAAAGAAATAGACAACATAACAGTAATAGTTGGAAACATCAATAGCCCACTTTCAATAATGGATGACAACTAAAGAAAAGAACATCAAGGAAATAAAAGACTTGAACAATGCTAAAAAAACAACTAGACATAACAGGCTTCCATAGAACATTCCCCCCAAAATCAAAATACACAGTCTTCTCAAATGCACATGGAATATTCTCCAGGCTAAACTACTATATGTTAGGCTACAAAAAATATTTAATAAAATTTTAAAACATGGAAATCATACCAAGTATATTTCATGACCACAATGGAATAGACATAAAAATCGACAGAAGAAAAACTGGAAAATCAACAAATATGATGAAATTACACAACATGCTCAACAACCAAAGGGTCAAAGAAGAAATCACAAGGGAAATTTGGAAATCCTTGAGTTGAATGAAAACAAAAACATAGTATACCAAATCTTATGGGATGCAGCAAATGCAGAGGGAAATTTATAGCTGTAAACAGCTGCCTTTATTTAAAAAGAAAAAAAATCTCAAATCAATAACAGAACCTTTCTCCTTAAGAATCGAAGAAGAAAAAGAAGAAGAAGAAGAAATAGAGAAGGAGGAGGAGGAGGAGGAGGAGGAGAAGGAGGAGGAATCTAAACCAGAGGCAAGCAGAATGAAAGAAATAATAAAGATTAGAGTAGAGTTAGAGAACATAAAAACAATAGAAAAAAATGACAAAACCAAAAGTTCGGTTCTTTGAAAATATTAACAAAATCAGCAAAGCTTTAGCTATACTGACTGAGAAAAAAAAGAGAGAGAGAGAGAGAGAAAGCATACTCAAATTACTAAAATCACAAATGAAAAATGGGACATCACTACCAACCTTACATTTAAAAAAAGGATTAGAAAAGAATACAAAGAGCACTGTATACAAACAAATTAGATAACCTAGATAAAATGGACAAGTTCCTAGAAATACACTGAAACTGAGTTAAGAAGAAATAGAAAATCTGAATAGACCTATAATAAGAGATTACATATTCTCACAAAGAAAAGCTCAGGCCCACATGATTTTACTGGTGAAATCTAACATTTAAAGAATTAATACCAACCCTTCACCAACTCTTGCAAAAATAAAGGAAAAGGGAAGACTTCCCAAGTCATTCTATGAGGCCAGTATTACTCTGATAGCAAACCAGACAAAGACATTACATGAAAAGAAAAATATAGACCAATATCCTCTATAAATATAGATGTAAAAGTCCTCAACATATATTAGCTATTCCAATCCATCAACATATAAAAAAGAATTACACAGCATAACTAACTAAGACTTATTCCAGGAATACAAGTTTGGCTTAACATCCAAACATCAATCAATATAATACATTATATTAATAAACTAATGGACAAAAAAGCCACACAATCAACTCAATAGATGCAGAAAAAGGAGTTGACAAATCCAACACTCTTTCATGAAAAAACACTCAAAATACTAGGAAGCAAAGGAACATCTATGAAAAACCTACAACAAACTCCAAACTTAATGGTGAAACATCAGGAGCAAGACAAGCATGTCCTCACTCACCACTTTTATTCAACATTGTACTTGACATTCTGGCTGGCTGTAATAGTTTGGATTTGTATGTACCCCAGAAATTGTTTATTCCTAGTGTACAGAAATATAATTCATCATTTTATACTGATTTTGTATCCTGAAACCTTGTTGAACTCATGTATTATTACTAATAGCTTGTCTGTGTGTGCATATATATTCCTTAGGACATTCTGCATACAAGATTATCTGCTATTAGAGATAGGAGTGAGTTTTCATGACCTTGGGTTAGGCTTCTTAGATAGGACACTAAGAGCACAAGTGACAAAAGATAAAAGTAGATATATTGGACTTCCTTAAAATCTTTATAAAGAACTCTTACTCTTACAACTCAATAATTAAAAGCCAAATAACCCAATTAAAAATTAGGAAAGGACTTGAATAAACATTTTCCAAAGATATCCAAAGTGTTTATAAGCACAAGAAAATATGCTCAATATCATTAGTCATTAGGAAAATGCAAATGAAAACCACAACGAGCTGTCACTCCACATCTACCAGGATGAGTAAACTAAAAAAGACAATAACAAGAGTTAGGAAGGATGAGAAATTGGAACCCTCATACACTGCTGCTGGTATTATAGAATGGTGCAGCCACTTTGGAAAAGTTTGGCAGTTCCTCAAAATGTTAAACATAGGGTTACCATATGACTCAGCAGTTCTACTCCCAGTACATACTCAAGAGAAATGAAAATATATGTCCACACAAAAACTCAAACACATATGTTCATAAAAGCATTATTAATAATAGCCAAACTGTGGAATAATTCAAATATTCATTAACTGATGAATGGATGAACAAAATGTAGTATATCTATACAATGGAATATAATTCAACCATTAAAAATAATGAAGTGCTGATAAATGCTTTTACATGGATAAACTTTGAAAGTAATATGCTAAGTTAAAGACGCCAGTCACAAATGATCACATATAATTCCTTTTATATGATTGTCCAGAATAGGCAAATCCATAGAGACAAAAAGTAAATTTGTGGTTGTCAGGGAATGTGGTAAGTGGGGAATGGAGAATGACTGCTAATGAGTTGGGGTTTCTTTTTGTGGTAATGAAAATGTTCTAAAATTAGTAATGATGGCTGCACAATGCTGAAAATACTAAAAACCACTGATTTGTACATTTTACAAAGATGAATTTTATACTTTGTGAATTAAATCAATACAGCTGTTATATAAAAATAATATACCACACTGTATTTATTCATTGTATGAAGGGTGGTATTTGATTTTTGCTATAGATAAACCTGTATGAACATCCGTGTACATGTCTTTGGTGGAAATGCATTCATTTATCTTGGATCTAAAGCTAGAACTGGATTTGCTGGGTTTTAGTATAAACTTAATAGATACTTTAGTAGAGACTGAAGCAAAATAATATACAGATAAACTGTTAGTGTTAAAAAGTGAATTTAGAAAGGTCCTTGGATAAGAAGCTACTTTGCGATCATATTTCAATATACTAGCAACAATTGGAAGATGAAATTTTAATAAAAACACCACCAATTTCAATAGCAACTTAAAATATAAAATATCTAGGAATAAAATTAGTAAAAGATTTGAGAGACCTCTACACAGAAAGTTACAATATATTACTGAATGAAATGAAAGAAGATGCAAATAAATAAAGGCATATACTATGTTCATGGATGCAATACTTAATATAATAAAAATTTCAATTCACTACAAATCACCTCTTTAGATTTAATGTAATACTAGTGAAAATCCAGGGACCTGGGTGGACTTGAA
>JAQZBX010052062.1:0-11459 GCA_029593785.1 Cabassous unicinctus
ATATTTTCCTTTAACTCTTTGGGCATAATTAGGAGTATTTTTAAAAAGTCGCTGTCTGGTATGTCCCAGGTCTGGTCCTACTCATTGATGGTTTCTAATGCTTTAAAACTTCTCCTTTGCCTGGGCTATCACTTCCTGTTTCTTTGTAGGTTTTGTGACCTTTCATTGAAACCTGGACATTTTTATAATTTAGTGTGTTATTGCTGTGTGTTCTTCTGTGTCTGCTTGTCTTCTTTTTAGGCGGCACCGGGAACCGAACCTGGGACCTTCCAGAGTGGGAGAAAGGCACTTAATCTCTTTCGCCACCTTGGCTCCCTGGTCTGCTGCAACTCTTATTGTCTCTCCTCTCTGTCTCTTTTTGTTGCGTCATCTTGCTGCATCAGCTCTCTGCTTGGGCCAGCACTCCTGCATGGGCCAGCACTCCTGTGTGGGCCAGCACTCCATGTGGGCCAGCTTACTGCATGGGTCAGCTTGCATTAACCAGGAGGCCCCAGGAATAGAACCCTGGACCTCCTATATGGTAGACTGGAGCCCAGTCACTTGAGCCACATCTGCTTCCCTGGTAGATTTTTAAACTACTAAAACAAGTTCTACGCTATGAGTCTCCTCAGATTTTCAACTTAATTTTGAGTCAGTCTGAAAAAATTATTTATTTCTACAAAATTGTCTATCTAAGCTTTCAATTTTAAAGGGATAAAGTAATTCATACTAGTATTCTTAGGAAAAAAAATTCAACTATGTCAGTTTTCAGTTTAATAATGTACTTTTTCTTTTAAAAAAAATGAATGTCTTTATCAATTAAGAAAAAGTCTTAGCCATTATCTCTTCAGATATGGCTCTTCCTTATTCTCTCCTTCTGGAATTCTTATTAGATACATGTTGGATCTCCTGTCCATGTCTCATTCTCTTTTTCATACTTTCCATCTCTTTGTCTTGTATTCTAGGCAATTTCTTCTATCTTCTTTTTCACTGTCTCTTTGGTTGTGTTTAATCTGCTCTTCATTCTGTTCATTGTGTTTTTAATGTCATTGAGTATATTTTTCATTTCTCCAAAATACTATATGGTTCTTTTTCAAATCTATCTGTTCTTTTTTCATAATGTCTTATCTATGTCTTTAATTATTTTCAATAAATTTTTCTTATAGTTTCTGATAGGTCTATTATTTAAAGTACACAGAGATCTAATCCTACTGTTTGTTGATCTGTTCCCTTACTCATGTTAGATAGTTTTCTTCCATGTGTTTTGAATCTGAAGGGGATTTGTCTGCGGAATCCTTTGAGGTCTAGGTTGAGGTCATATCCCCCAGAATAGTCTTTATTTTGCTTCTGCCAAGTCCTCCAGGGGCTTAGGACCCCTCATTTTTTGTTTTGTTTTGTTTTTTAATATACTTTTCAAATTTTTTTTTAAAAGAAACCTAGATTACATAAATGGTATACAAAAAATATAAGGGATTCCCATATGTCCTGCTCCCTAGCCCTCCCACATTTTCCCACATCAGCAACATTCTTCATTAGTGTGGTACATTTGTCACAATTGATGAACACATCTTAGGACCACTCTTTATGTTAGCTTCTTGACATGAGGGTTACAGAAAAGATGTGTAATGTAAATTTGAACCTCAAACCTGTAATGTGGGCAGACCTACAGTTATATTTCTCAGGAGAGATGTTTTCACCCTTCTTGGCACCCAGAGTTCAGGCAGAGTCAGACTAACTTCCATATTGTCTTCCTGTGCTGGCAGATATCAATCTCTTCACTGAGACTGCTGGACTTTGAAGGTTCTTGCCACATGGAGTGAGTATGTGAAGGCGTGTGAGTATGTCTGAAGGTTAATGTTTATATATCTAATTGCATAATTCAAGACCTCATCTCCTGTCTTCATGTGGGCATAAAATCTCAAGCCTTTAGGATACTAAGAGTGACAATGCACCTCACACAGGGCAGCCAGGGCATTAACACATATTTAATGGCTTTGGTTTTCAGTTTTATATACATTTTTGGCCACTTATTGTCTTGTAAACTCAAATATGTATACAATTTATATATAAAAAGCTCAGATATGTATATTAAAAAGCTGGGGTTTCCCCCAGCATTGTTTGATGTTTTAAAACAGAAGAATTTTGGGGGTATCTAATATGTTATGTTATCTGACAAAGAAGTTTGCATTATATTTTATAGCATATAGCATATCCTGAGATACTTTTATGCTTTCTGACTAATCTTGGTCAGTAAGAATTCTTTTTCAGAGCATATAGCAATAAAGTCAGAGTGACAATTCAGAGATATGAAGTAAAAGAATTAATAATAAAAGTGAATAAACTAGAGAGTCATGGGAAATAGTCTGAAATAATTTCAGAATTATGGTCGCTCATAAGTTGGTTTTGGGAAATCAAAATAATCCAATGGATTGTAGACAAAAAAAATATTAACTAAGTACTATATGGTCACTATTCATGACACAGAGATGAAAACGATGCATTTACTTATTCTACTGAAAAAAATAAACTGCAAAAGTCAATTTTAAAACTTACTTAACTAGGCTTACTTGTTAATTGATTATTTATTATTACAAAGCCTTCTGAAGGTTAATGTTTATATATCTAATTGCATAATTTCTACATGGAACCAACTCACCTGGGCACAACAGATAAATACAACTGAGATAGTCAACAAGAAAGCAGATGACACTATTACATCAACTGATCGTTGAGGACCTCGACGCTGAAAAAATGGAAAACATTTTAAAATATATTTACTAATTAACAGCTAAGTTTCATACTTTCAGTTAAGGTGTTGATCCATCACTGCAGGTTGCTCATAGCTTACAATGTTGAAAATATACCTAATTTGTCAGGTGAATTTTAATTATGAAGTGTTACTATTTCCTGAGGATGTGCAACACAGGGAAAATGGTGTTTATATAGCATAGAACTCTTGACATAGCTTTCAAATATTTTTCAAACACTGATCATTTATTCAACAAATGTTTTTTGAGCACCTACTCTGATTTAGGCACTGTGCTAAGCGCTGGAAATACAGCAGATAACAAAACAGACATGGTCCCAATATGCACAGGAACTAGTACGGGAGACAGACTATCAAGTTCACAATCACAGATATATGTGACAGTTGTGATGAATGTTACGAAGGAAAGGTATAAGATGCTCTGAGATTACTGGGAAGGGAAACCTAATTTAGATTTGGGGGTAAGGAATGTGGGTTTGGGAAGATCTCCCTGAGGAAGTGGTATTTATACCAAACTAAGAGGGCAAAGGCATGATGGCACATGGCATTGTTCAAGGAAGAAGAGCATGTACAAGAGCATAAAGCAGGAAGGAACACAGTGAACTGAAGCAGTCCAGTGTGGGTGGAATGTAATGGGGGAGGGAGGAAAGTATTTAAAAATGAAGTGAGAGAGACAGATAAATAAGGCAGGCACTACATTATGAAGGGCTTTATAAACACTGCTAAGATTTTTGTTCTTTATCCTAAGAATAATGAAAAGTTTTAAGAGTTATATGATCAAATCTACATCTTAAAAAGATCACTCTGGTGGCAGATTGAAGAAAGTATTGGGTGTGTTGGAACTAAAAAGAAAAAAAAGAAATTATTGGAAAGAGGAAATATGAATGCTAGAAGGCCAGTTAAGAGGTAACTGAGTAGCCCAGTGTGATGGTTTGAAGCTGGATGTACCCCCCAGAAAAGTATGTTCCTTAAAGTTAATCCATTCCTGTCGGTGTGGACCCATTGCAAGTAGGATCTTTTAGTGAGTAGGATCTTAAGATGTGACCCAACTCATTCAGGGTGGGTCTTAATCCTCTTACTGGGGTCCTTTATAAGAGAATGAAATTCAAACACAGAGAGAGAAAACCATGGAAGCAAGAAGCTTGAAGCCACAAAATCTGGAAGAGAAGGGAGAAACCAGCAGATGCCACCATGTGCCTTGCCACATGATGAAGGAGTCTAGGATCACCAGCAGCCAGTCTTCAGGAAGAGGGTATCGTGATGATGCCTTGTTTTGGACATTTTCATGGCCTCAGAACTGTAAGCTTGTAAGTTAATAAATAGCCATTATAAAAGCCAACCCATGTCTGGTATATTGCTTTTGGCAGCCTATCAAACTAGAACTCCCAGCAAGAGGAGACTGATGATTTGAATTAAGAATGGTGGTAATGGAAACAAAGAGAAGTAAAAGGATTCAAGATATACATTGGAAGCAAAAGGGGAAGGAACAGATGATAAGTTGGATACTGAAGATGTGAGAAAGGGAATTAAGTACCAAAGATGATTCCTAGGCCTGGGGTTACATGTTTTCCTCACTGAAGTGTACGTTCCTAAGGGTGGGGACTGTATTTTCATCTCATCAATACTGAATAGCACATAATTCGCATTAAGTAAATGTTTACTGAAAAAAATAATCAATGGACAAAAGAATGCTGTAACCACTTAGAGTTGATAAGGATGGGAAATTTTGGATGAATTCTCACTATGCAAAGCAACAATCTTCTTATTTGTCCCTCCATACACAGAAATGTCATAGTGAGAAAAAATAATCTATACCAATCTGTAGCACTTCCCAATGGAGACTGAGTTGAATTTAACAAGCTACATTGATAAACATAACAATGAATTTTAAAAATTCATTTAAACTTTATTTTAAAGGGCAGACTGAAAAAAAAAAAGGGGGGGGGTAGACAGTGCAAACTTTTGTCATTTCTATCATTGTTACTTCAAAATAAAAAGCATAAAAGCTTTAGGTGTGGCAGAGGATATTTGGTCTTTGGGTCAACTTTATTAAGGCACAGTTTTTTGAATAAGCATCACTGGAATTTGCATAATTACTTCATTTATAATGGAATTCACTGCTATTTAATGCCTCAAAGAAATAATCTCCAGGGAAAAAAGTGCTTTCCTAAAACTAATTCAGATGTTTCCCTTTTAACCCTCAGAGTTTTAATATTTTACTTCCAGAACCAGGAAAATTATAAAATGATTAAAAGAAGAGTGGGTAAGAAAAAAACCACTCAGAATTGCAAGCTAATATTTTTAAATAGTAACAGGCCACTTCCAGTGAGGAGACTCCTGGGTTACAGATTACTTTTTAAAAATTCTTTTTTAAGTAGTGGGCTCCCTCTGCTGGCTTGTGATAACCATTCTAGGTAAAGATAAAATACCTAATTCTGCTTTTGAATGAGCAGAAGTTGGTGAAATTTATGAACAAAGATAAATTTAGGGCAAAATATGTCCTTGGGTCATCTACCTAAAATGCTTTAAGCCTTTTAGATCTCAGATGTTTTACTGTAAATTACCAGTTAAGCATTTATTTTGGATTCCTGGATATGGATTGAAGAGAATACCAAGTATGGTCACACAGCACCATGTGAGTGCATATATGACTAGAAATCTGGACATACATACATATATATTGACAAAGACACTGGAACTATCAGAGGGATCCAGCATGTAAGATATAAGAGCACATTTATCACTGCCATTCTACCTTAAGATAGGAACGGAGAGATAGCCACATTTTTATGTTCTGTACTTTCTTCAACCGGAAATGAGGAACTTCAGATTTTCGAGCCCTCCTTGCAGATGTTAAATGTCCAAAGAGTTTGGCAAAAAGTAATCGCTAAAAAAGATTAAGATGGGCTGAATTTAGATTACAACAGAAAAACAAAAATCAACATAATATGATTGCTATTATTTCATTTGGTTAAGTACTATAAAAAAAAAAAGGAAAATAATTAGCAAGTCAAATGAGCTAATGAATTACTACAAAATGCATGAATATTTTGATATTATGAAAAGGATAAAATATCCTCCATTCAGAAGTCTATATTATACCTACCTGTTTATAAGTTCTTTCTGCCACACAGAGCAAAAAAAAGAAAATCCACACAAGAGACACACGAACCACAAAACTTATTATAACCATAGAAAGAACTATAGCATCTTCATTAGAACCGAATGCAATCACATAAAGTTCTGAAGCAGAATGTGCTGTGAGTTGTTCCAAGTCTGTAGCTTGAGACAGCCGGAAAACAAATGGAGTTAAACCCAGAATTACAGAGATGGCATTTCCAAAAATCTGGTAGCCTATTCCTGGTATATGGCTATTGACCTTTACAAAAAGAGAGAGAGAGAGAAAGAGAGAAATAAATTTCTACACAAATTTTATTTATAGTAAAGTGAATTCCAATTAAGCATTTTTATTAAAGCAATATAAAATCATTTTGTTATATTAGTTTTAATACATGTGTAATAAAGTTTAAATTAACTCAAAGCTTGAGAGCCTATGTAAGTCATTAATTCTTCAGTTTCTAAAACAGTTCAAGATCAGAGTTCTAATTCACTAAGTAGATGTAAAAGGATTAACTATCTTGGTCCTGTTCAGATCTTAAAAAAAATTTTCAACATCTACCTATCTCATTATTTCAAAAGTTAAAAATATTCAGGGGGACAGATGTGGCTCAAATGGTTGGACATCTGTCTCCCATATGGAGGGACCCAGGTTCAATCCCTGGGAACTCCTGGTAAAAAATAAAATAAAATAAAAAATTTCACAAATACTGCAATATTAAAGAGAATGAGGAGCTCTTCTATCCACTTATGTTCAATTCATTAAAAGACAAACCCAGAATTATTATTTGATAAATTTATAAGTTGCTTTTTATTCAAGAAGCTCAATATAAAAATGAATGTCTCCTTAAATTCTAAAATCATTTCAGGAGAGAGAGTGTGTTGGGGGGAATAAACTAAATAAGAAAGGGAAAAAAAGATGGGGAAATAATAAAAATGAGATATAGAAGTTAAATAACAGGAAAATATAAGTGTCCAATATGCTAGCTGGTAAAACTGAAAGGGATCTTAAATATCACCTAGCTAAAACTTGTCATACTATTAATCATGTAAATGACATTATTCTAAGTTAAGCGATTTGCTAATTCACAGATAGTAAGTTATAGAGAACCAACTAAACTCAAGTCTCCAGAGACTCCTAGTTGACTGCTTTTAATTGCTCACATTGAGATATGTAATAGGCGACATATGAATTTCTAGGCCTCTTTATTTTAATTCCTTTTCTACAAAAAGTGTGGAAAACAGTTCTCGCATAACAAGGCACCAAAGAAATTTAGATGTGCAAATTAGATTACACCTAGTTGTCCAGAGAAATCAGATAACATTTAAAAAGGAGTAATGATCTGATTAAAGAAACAATTTAATATTAAAATCCACAATATTTGTATTATACTTCTTCAAACCAAGATTTTCACCACTAGTTGCATAGCCTATATATATATATATATATTTAAATAGGCAAATAAGTACAGATAACCAATTTTCAAGTTTGAACTTTTTCATGTTTCAGGCATGAATAAATTAATGAATTTGTAAGAATGACACAGAAAAACAGGTCAGCATCAACACTTGTATACTACCCCCTCAATTTGATTCACTGAAAACAAAAGAGTAAAATTTTAGATTGTATCATCTATTCTTGGTTAGAGGAATGAAAACACTAAAAGATAAGAAGAGTTTGGTGAGAAATCATTATTTAAATCACAGACTTAGACAAATACACACAAATCAATTTTTTCAGCTTAAGAAATGAGGTGAGTAGGTTATAACCATAACATTCAGTAACTATTTAATATATTTATAATCCCTAGGTTTTACCTACGAATTAAAAGAATAAATCTTAAAAACTCACTCTGTTCATTATCATTCCACTGATTTCAAGTACAGACATGTCTGCTTTCTTGCAGTCATTGCCTTCCCATACTATTGCACTTATCTTTTCTAATCCTGGGTGGGAACTATGAAGCCAAGGCAAATGACTCTATAAAAAATAAAACAGAAATTGGTGAATATATTTATCACACTTCAGAACTATAAATGTGTATGTATGTATTCATATAAAACACTAAAAAACAAATTGGTGACTGCATTTATCATATTTTATAAATAGAACATTTGTATCATGCAATTCTAGATCCACATTCAAACACAATTTTAATGACAGTAAAATGCTGTCTTAAAACTACTTGCATATGAATTGGTTAAAAGGTTGTTTGTAAATCTTTGGAAATGAATGGAAATGGTGAGAGCATATCATGGTGTTTGTGACTAGCAGAGCTATTATAAGGGTATGACAGTGGTTAAAAGGGAAAGTCTAAGGACATGTGTATTACTAGAAGGAAAGCTAAAAAATGTAACATGGGACTGCATAACATAATGAGACCTCATGTAAAATACAAATATGGGTGATTTTGCATATGTAAGACTGTTTTTACAAAATATAAATACAAATAAACTAGAGAGAAGGAAGCAGAATAGCAGCTATGTACGGCAGGGGATGCATAGAGAGGTTCAGAGGTGAGGAGTTTTCTCTGTTTGGTTTTTATTTATTATTATTATTGGAATAATGAAAATCCTCTAAAAATGATTGAAGTGATGAATGCACAACTATGTGATTATACTAAATACCACTGAATGTATCCCTTGGATGAATTTATACTTTATTAATATGTATCAATAAAAATTTTTAAAAAAGAGCACTCAATACCCCCCCAAAAAAAAATCCCAAACGAAACTACTTGCATACACACTGAACTGAGAGTATTAGAAATTGCAGTCATAAAAATGTATAGGTTAAGAACTTTCGATAATAGATATCAGGCAACCTATTGTTCAAAAATATACTAAAATGTGATGTGTCAACAAAAGCAGTTTGTCATCAATCTGTTTACACAGCTACTATACTAATGTTAAAAGACAAACACATGTCAAATTGCTTATATAATCCAACTTAAGATCATTTACTACACAAGAATATGATAGTTGAAGTCTGAACCTCTTTGAAAGACTAAATAGTGATACAATCTCATTCTGAAAGAAACTTTTCTTAACACGCCTATGCTTAATATTTGATTTTCTGGTATTTTAATTTAGCATTTCTCCAAAGGTTCAATTTACCGTGTTTTTTTTTTTGGTTTCAGATAGAGAAAATACTGCAAACTGAAGCACAGAGAACTAGAAAGTCCTTTCCCAAGTAGAATAATGTAACTCTCAGTGTTTCAAGGAATAGAAATAAGATCAAAATAAAAATTGAAAAGCATCTGAAAAAGGATAAGATGCTTAAGTTTGTTTGGTTTCTGTTTTTTCTTTGTTTGTTTAGATTATAATTAAAAGAATGAAAGTTCAAAATAGTAGAGTTGAGTTAAAGAGAGCAACAAAATTAATGAAACGCCAACTTTACGTTATTAGATATTCAGAAAAGTAACAATTAAAAGATTAGACCCAGAATGGGATGAATTTGTTTACAACATAGTATTTCTAGCTAATAATTTTTTAACTATACACTTTCCTCATTTTATATAAAATGATAGATTTAGCATTCATAGCAACCTCAGGAAAATAAACAATAGATCTTTGATATTCTAATATATAAATTTTAACATTATATTTAATTAGAATAACTTCTAACAATAGAAAAATCTACTCCAGTTATATTTACTCTTTTGAGGACAAAAATGTGATTATAATATGGTAAGGAAAGGTTTCCATAAATTTAAGAAATATATTTTCCTCGAGGGGGAGTATAGTTGCATTGATTCATTTCAATTGAAAGTATAAAATAATTAAGTGATATGTAAAAAAAGAGGTGGGAAATTATTATTACTCTGATCTCATACATTAACTTTTTTTTTTCTTACATTAACTTTCTTCATGTAAAGTCATACCATGTTTACTATAAATAAAATAAAAACATGAATAATTATAGGCAAACCATAATGCTGATAGTCATGCTATTGGCAATTTAATCATTTGACTAAAAAGGAGTTTCATAAAATTTTTATCTTTTCTAAAGACATAGGCTTTTTAAAAAAAAAAAAAAAAAAGATTTATTTTTATTTATTTATTTCTTCCCACCCCCTTGCTGTTTTTCACTTGCTGAGTCTGTTCGTCTTCCTTATTTCTTTAGGAGGCACTAGGAACTGAACCCAGGACCTCTATGTGGGAGGGAGGTGTCTAACTGCTTGAGCCACCTCTGCTCCCTGCTTTGTTGTGTCTCTCATTCTGTTTTTCCTTCCCATGTCTCTTGTTGCGTCATCTTGTTGCGTCAGCTCGCTCTCTTCTTTAGGAGGCATTGGGAACCTCTGCTCCCTGCTTTGTTGTGTCTCCCACTATGTTCTTTTTCTTCTTTTGTCTCTTGTGTCAGCTTGCCGCACCTGCCCATCGTGCCAGCTCACTGTCTTCTTTAGGAGGCACCAGGATCCAAACCAGCGACTTCCCATGTGGTAGGCGGGAAACCAGTTTCCAGAGCCACCTCCACTTTCCAAGACACAGACTTTTAATATACATTAACTTTCATAGTATATATTTCATTATTTGAGGGTCATAAAAGCTATGATATACTACTTATTAGTTATCAACTTAATTCCTTGAATGTTTCATAATTTATCCTCAGACAAAATATTCTAGTTTGGGATAGAAATAATTTGGACCAAGGTATGTACCAAACCTTTCCATGGAAATTTAATAATTTTGAAGCATAAAGGAACCAAAAAGTTAGAAACAAGAAATGTGAGAAGCTGAATTGGAAAATGTGTTAAGTCTGAAAGGCAACAGATTTCAACTATTGATTTATAAGTTTCACTTTTAAAAAAATTCTGTCTGTAATGGTGAATTAAAGGTCTTCTCAAATACATGAAGAAAAGCTATTATCAATACCAAGAAGGTCCATCTAGAGACAGGAACAGGAAATCATGAAGTTCTTTACTATCCTTTCAAAAGCTCTTATTTTGTCTAGCTACCTGTCCAGCTACTCTAATCAGCATTTGATAACATTTTCTTATAAGTAGAAAGCCAAAGACAAGAGAGAAGATAGCAATTAGAAACTGGTGAAATTTAAAAGAATTAATTAAAGTAATCCTATATCTGTGTATGTGTTTGTCAAATGTACATTTAAAGACAGTTTTATTGACAAATATACTACATACCAGTCAGTGTATGAAGACAGTATCACATGAAATACTTTTTTTTAAAGGCCCAGGGAATAATCAGAGTAAATAAATCCATTTTATAATTTTATCACATAGATTCCTTAGTATGTTTTTCAAACTAAAATTTGTAACTCTTTTAATGATTATTCTTTATTCTCATCCAAATTTCAATTGCTTTGTTTCTTCATTCATTCAAAACTACCTTAAAAAATGTAATGCTTAAATGGTGGTATGTTTTACTTCAAGTAAATTCACCATGACAGTGCTTTGAACTGTCAGACCTGTAGTCATTAAAACATGGCTTTACTTACTGAAAAAAATGAATTTAAAATGACTAAAATGAACATGGCTCTCTTCTCTCTCTCTCTGTCTACATACACACACATATATATATATCCGGGACGTCGTATGTGGGAAGCTGGCATTCAACCACTGAGCCACATCGGCTT
>JAQZBX010052063.1:0-19223 GCA_029593785.1 Cabassous unicinctus
TTTAAAAAAAAAAAAAAAAAGAGTAAGTGATATCCCTCCCTCATTTAACCCTAGCTTCAGTTACCTTCTTTCCTACCATGCCCCACAAGCTCCATCCCACAGCAGGACTTGCACTGTTATGTCTATCTAGATTCTTCCCCACCCCCTGCTGCTCATCAGCTAACTCTGAGTCAACCTTTAGGACTCCATCAAAATGTTACTTTATAGGGGAGCTTTACCACTTCTTCATGACTGGGATAGTATCCCACTGTTTTCAGGCAATCTTTAGTTCTCTTGGCTATCACTTTAATGCTAATTCCATCCTTTCTCTCTCCCTAGACGAAGCTGCTGAGGACAAGGTTAACCATGGCTGTCTTGTTCACCACTGAACCCCACAGTGCCTGACAGCTTCTGATACTCCACAGCTGCCCACTCTGCCTGGGCCCTGATCCATATGTGGTTCCCAATAGGCATCTACATCAGTGCATCTCAAGCTTTAATACGCATGAGTTCCCAGAGGAGACTGTGAACATGTGAATTCTGATTCAAGTAGGTCTGGGTTTTTGCATTTCTAAAAACTTATGGATGATACCAATGCTCCTGGTTCATGGACCACACATTAAATCAAATGAGGTTCAATTTGGTCCCTTTTTGAGAAGTCAACAACCATGGAGCCAGGATGGTGTTGGGTCCAGAGTTTGTCTCACTTGTCTCCAGGTGCCCAGGTTAAAGGTAGCAGTAATGCTGTCTCTACCCAGCAAACTGATGCAGGATAATGGTCTTAAAGGGCCCCACACATTAGCCAGTTTCTGATGCTACTCGGAGGGTTTCAGTAAGAAACAAATCACTTGAAAGAGACTGCAGAACTTGAAGCTAATTTAGCTTGTATATATAGAATGCATTTTCTCACCAAACACCTCAGCTGAACCCCCACGTGAGGGAAATTACCCGAGCAGAATATTTCCATTTCAAACTGAAGCTCCTTAATTATAACATAGAACTCCCAAAGTGAAATGCTTGAACAAAGTCTGGCACCCCAAAATCACAAGGACAGGTGAACTATGTCTATATTTACAGAAGGGAAGTTCAACCGGTGGCACTCCCACAAGAACATTAAGTAATGTTGTTTGGAGATTAAACTCTTTACTTACTAATCTTTTCCATTTTAATGCTTCATTTCAAATTTAAGCTGCAGAATATAAATTATGAGATAAAGTGGGTTTTTGGAATAAAGTTGAGAACTGCATTAAACATGTCAGATGACAAATGAAGACTGCAGGACCATGGATTGTGTGGTCTCTGTAACTTACAAGAGTTAACCCCTCCTCTCCTCGTACCACACTTCCTTCCAACCCTCTGGATTGTAAAGTCCTGCGACCTTGTTGTACTGAATATGAATGCCACCAAACTGTCCGTGTTAGATGGAGAATTTTACAAGAAAGTGTTTTGGTTTCAACAGCAGACTGCTTACCTTGGTTTTTCCAGTATTAATTTCTCCAAACTGTAATGTATGGGCCGTCATGTAGCATGCATCTTACTGAAATATTTATGTATATTCTAGAACAAAACAGTTTATACAATTTAATGTCTTATTTTCTCTATCCTCAATTAAGTTTGTAGAGCAGGCAGAAAGTTAAGTTAAGCAGCTGCTGAAGAAAAATAGAAAGAAACTATGGAAGACATTTACTCATTCTGTCCAAGTCTGTCTCCTAAAAACCAGAGCCCTTAACTTTCAGGTCTAGATGTGGCAAGAAAGTTTTGGAGCCCTCTGAGGTTGGAGATGCTGAGCATTTGGGTGTGTTTGCTGCATTAATGTGAACCAGTTAGGCAATGTCTGGATAGTTATTTATCAAAAAGCTATCTCCTCACTGTGCTGTTGGGCAGGAGAGACCTCAGTAATCAGCCCCATGTCTGATGCCTTCTGAAACTGGTCTTAAGGCCTTTTGTTTGTTGTGGTTCTGAGCACTATCCAAAAGGCGAGCCTCCTAGACCTTGGAGGATCAGAAATCAGCAGCATAATATATTCACTTGGGCTAATGAACTCCAGAGCCAGAAATGGAGAGAGGGAAATGGATTTATTCCCATGTGTAGAATCTGAGTCAGTGAAATTAAATGCAAAATAAATGTTTGTCTGGTTTCAAACGACAATGTAATGAGTCCACACCCACTGGTCGTCATGTAAGTCCAGGCTTATTCTACTAGTTAGCTATTGTCACTTGAAGCAGGGGCATAGTGAACAATCCTACATGTGGTACACTTTTTGAAGTCAGTGCAATAGTCACCTTCCTTGTTCACCATAAAAAAATTGTGATGGTCACTCCTACTGTGACTGATTCATTTTACAAATGCAAAATCTGGTGACAAACATTAACAGGTGTGACTTATTCTCACCAGGAAAGAACTCTCGGAATCCAAACTTTCTTAATAGTAAAAGATAATGCAGTTCTTCAAAAATTATGCTTTCTTTTTCCAATGTTATTTCAAGCACCTTGATAGATATATAAATTTCCTTAGGTTCTTACCTCTTCATGTAGTTTTCTCATCCAACACTCTTTAAGATCATGAGAAAAAAGGCTATGTAAATTTAATTCCTGTCAACCCTACCTCTTACATACTTTCTCTAAGTGACCACAAAATTTAGTTTTAACTTTGGGAAGATGAACTTAAATGGCTCTACCTAGTGACCCCGTTCCCTACTAAGAAGTCTTACAGTGGAAGTCTTTATTCCCACCCCACCCCATAAGCTCATGTCTGCAAACTCCCATGTGTTTTAACTGAAGGATAATGGCAAAAACAGAGCTCAGACTTAACAATATTGAAGCATGGAAGTTTCATTTAAAAATATTTTGCTCACATTGCTTCAAACTGTCCATTTCACAAGGTGATTTGAGCTAAATTAAACTTGCAGAGCTCAAAAATACATAATTGATTGCATTAGTTCCCAATACAATTAGTGATTGATCCATGACTTCCAACTGGCAATACCAGTCCACCAATTGGAGAGGAAACTAAATGGATAGCTTAAGTTCTAAGTAGCTACTTTATGGGGCAGGGGGGCACTAAGAAAATAATGGACTATAAATTTAATACCTTGATGACTCTCATGAATGAAATATGTCTAACTGCACAGAGAACACACATGCTTCAAAAAAGGAAGGCTAACAAAGCCTAAACTTTTTATGTCACAACCATATTTATGATTCTCTTCCTCCTGCTGAAATTGAAAATCTTCAGAGTCCACAAATACAGCATTCAGACTTTGTATATCTAGAGAAACGTACCTCAGAAGTGCAAGAGGTCTGGACCCAGGATGCTTTCTGGTAATAAAGGGGGAAGAGATGTCTCTGCAATAATCTGTATAAGTTTTCAAACTTAACTGGAATGCCCTTAAGCTCTCCGTCATCTCCAAACTTTTTTCTGTAGCATCTAACCTATGACAAAGAAAACCCACTCATCTCACATATATACAACTTCATTGCCTGGGCTTGGTGGGTCAGGTGGAGTAGGAGAGGTATTACAAAGGCACCAACCGTACTCATTAGCTCATGCTAACCCTAAAAATGACTTTCTAATTCAGCTTAACAGCTAAGACATGTGCAAACTGTGGGGAATGAAACCTGGCTCTACCCAAAAGTCATCTGGGCTGGCTTTTCATGAATGGGAATATTTCCCATGATACAAGTGAATTAAGCTCTATATAAAAAATAAAGGAGCTTCTGTCACTATGAGTAGTATAAGAGCTGCCTCCAAGAATCCAGGAATTCCCATGTCCCATACCCTTTCCAGACGTGGTCAGTATCTCATGCAGAGCTACATGGGAACAGGAATTTTTTTTCTTTCTCACCACTACCAAAAACTCTATCTACACACACATTCAGACACACACACATACATATCCATCTTCAAGAAAGTTTTTTCTCACTATGACTATAGGATCCACGAATCCAGCCACCCACAGGCTCAACACAATACTTATTAACTGTGTAGATCTAGTCTCAATATACTATATAAAGCTCCCATCCTGCTTCACAAAATGAAGGGGCAGGGACAATGGATGTGGATCCTCATAAGGGATTTGTTTTTGTCTCAAGTCCAATCTACTCGGCAATGTTCTTAAGTCTAGCGACTGGGACAGGTTCTGTGGGCACAATATGGTAGATGACCCGATGGTCCCAGCCCTCTGTGGTAAGGAGGGAGTGATTGAGCGGGGTCTAAGTAGCATCTTTCACAAGTCTTTGTGGGCTTGGCTTCTAACCCAAGAAGAGAAAAAAAGAAGTTTAGGCATGGTAAATACCACAGGAAAAAACATATTAAAGGACTGGAGAAGAAAGTGAACCCAACTCATCTAGGGCACATTTTCGGGGTGTTTTACACACACTTCAACAAATGTATAGCCTCATCACCAGCAGAGCAACATAACTCACCAGAGAGGAAGGCATCCATCATCCAATCCAGTCCTGTGTTTTTATAGATGAAGAAATGGTGGCTACAGTGAGGTAGTAGTGTGGCTTAGAATCGGCACCAAATCATGGCAAAGATCAAAGTACAGGTCTCTTGTCTGGTATCTTTCAACATACAGCAAGATGCATTTGGTATATTTGGGTTCTTTAAGTGAAGAATATACTGCCACCTTGTGGAAGAAGTAAGGAATGCCAATCTCAGAATTTCCACGCACCACCCACATTTCTCCTCTAGCAGAGACAAAGCTAGTTGTGGGTCAGCCCCAGCAATAGGCAGATGGTCAAGAGTCTGCATTGCTTCCATCAGGAGCATATGGAAATTTTCCTTTCAAAAGAGATAAAGCATTCTTTTGAAGAGAAGATGGAGCCACCCACTGCTCCCCTGATCTGATCTATGATTACAGGATTCCATTTCACACTTACACCCCAGAAAGGCCAGAGTCCAGCACAGCAAGTGAGCAGTCTTCACTGACAGAGGCCAGGAAGGGAATACTAGGAGAGGGAAAAGAGGATTGTGCAAGGTAAGGCCCATAAATCCCAAGACAAAATCCTGACTGAGCCCCCTCTGACTCCAACCCACACTATAAACCGACCCTGGGGGAAAGTTTCCCTAATGGCCACTTTGTAAGGTTAGTGTCTGGCTACCACTCAAGTCTACATCACAAGTTCCAAGGAAAAATGAGGAAAATGAGCACAGCCAAGGCTGAAAATCATCCTGGCAACTCCCAGCCCATTGGTCCCTCCCTGCAACTTCACTAATATCCCCAAAAGTTCTAAGGGAAATAAAGCTTTCAACCACAGGGTCCTAAGCCTACAACAGTCATTATTTGGGTATTAAGCAGGAATGAGACCACATTTTAGTCATATTCAGAGAGAGACGTAACAACCCCAAGAAGGGCTATGGTCTTAAGAATCCTTTGATGTGAGCCCTCTGTGCCCTGAACCTACACGGAGTTGCAGCACCTAATTTCCAGCTCATTGTACTCACCCAGGACAACTAAGAGAGAGGGTGATGATGGAAAATTACAATAACAAGGAACAGAGAAAGCCTGCAAATGTAAGCAATGGAGTCCATAGATTGGCCCCATGGGATCAAAGTTCCCAGTCAATTAAGGTGGAGTGGTCATCGCCATCCCATATACCTCAGGACTGGGGAATGAACTATGGACTAAAGTAGACTTCCCAGTATCCTACTATAGATATTCTGTGATACTAGCAATGGAAGAAATTATATCATTGATGTGGAGGCCGTGACCACCGGAGGTTCTGAGGTCAGGGAGAGGGAAAAACAGGTATAATCCAGAGGCATTTTCAGGACGTGGGAATTCTCCTGAATGACATGGCAAAGACAGATGCAGGCCATTATATAACTTGACTTAACCTACCAAATTCGGTGTGAGAGAGAGTAAACTACAATTGAAACTATAATCAATATTAGTGGCAATGCTCCAAATTGTGTTCATCTACTGCATTGAATGTACCTCACTAATGAAGGATGTTGTTAAGTTGGGAAAATGTGGGAGATGGGGGAGCAGGGCATATGTTAATACACTATATATTTTGGTAACATTTCTATAATCGCAGTATCTTTAAAAATGCGTAAATTATTTAAAATAAATAAATAAAATTTATTTCAGATTCTCTAAGTTGATGTGTACTTTATGTAATGAAGGTTGATGACAGTGCTATACTGTGAAACCCATTTCTCAGTAAATTGTAAAATGCAAAAACAAAAATTTTGCCTTTTTCCTTTTTACACTTTTTTTATTACTATACTTCATATAATTTCAAATTACAATAAAATATGGCAAATAGAATAATAATATAGATAAAAATCACTAATCAAGTTAATATATAAGTAAACAAACATTATGTTTAGAAATACAGGAAGATCCTTTCCATTTGATTAAAAGTATACTCTCTGAAACTTGGAAAAAAAATTTTTCTCTGCTGTGAAAAAATTCAGAGGCCTAAAGAGAAGGTAAAGGCCACATATTCAAGGTTTTCCCAAGAATGGATAGCCTGTTCATTTCAAAGAGGAATTGACCATGGAGAATGTTTCTTCTGTGTACCTCGTTTCAAGTTGGTGGAAGTCCAAGTCGTGTCAGGTTCTCCCGGATCCAATGGCCTCAATGACACTCAGATATAGGGCACAGTTGTTGACAGCACCTGGCAGTTGGGGAGCCCTGTGTGGAGAGAAGAAAGCAGAACTGTTTAAATCCCCAGCTCACGCTCATGTGGGGGGACACTGCTGGTAAGGTTGGAGCCACACACAGGGTTTGGAAAATAGCCTTGTTCTGTGATGGTTCTCAGGACCTCGTCAAGTGTCTCCAGTGTTTTTCCCATCTTCACCACTGCATATTCTTGTTGGAATGGTTTGCATCTCGCTTGCTGTAGTTCATGGACCAATACACTTAACTCTCCTTTCAGCATTTCTTTCTTTCCCTTGGCCTTTCTTTAGGTATCTATAAGTCTGGAGACTCCTAAACTCTCTTTCTTTCGCCTGGCATCCTCTAAGGAGTCCTCAGTCTCTCTATACCCCTTGTGAGCAGCACTCATCTTGTCAAGGAGGTGACATTTCCCTTTAATCAGTGAAGTCAGTGTGTCTGCAAGCTGCCTTTCCCATCTTCTATAAAGCTGACTTCTCAGAGACTGCACTAATCTGAGTAGCCATAAGAGACCCACCAAGTAAACAAAGACAGGTGCACACACCCCCTGTTCCCACTGGAGACTGTGGTAGACCGTGTACTCGGAACTCAAATCATCAGGCAGCAGCTCCATCAGCCCTCTCCCAACCATTGAAAGTCACCCCAATGGAAAGCTCCACAGAAGGACACAGCCCCTTCGTGGTCCTGGAGTCACCACAGGACCTATCCCAGTCACCACGGATCCACCAATCACAGAAAATCCCAGAGTTCCACCTGGAACCCAGGAGCAACTGTCAACTTGAACGGGCATCAGCAGGTCTCAGAGCATCTGCAACATCTGACCCATTTTCTCCATCCCCACCTCCATTGCCACTGCGCTGCTCTGGCCATCACCATCCTCAGCCTCGAATCACCATCATTGTTGCCACCAGTTTTCCCTGGTGTACTGTTTGACAAAAACTCCACATCCACTATGCACTTAAATTCAATTTATCTGGTGCCCACGACCCTCAATGTCAGGCTCGTGGCAGCCTTAACCCAGGCTCCCTCTGTATGTCACTTCCTGCCTGGCAGACTCTTATATTTGCCTGGCCTTCACCCCCACACACACCCATGCCCATTTTAGGGCCATCACCTCTTCTGTCCCTTCATCCTCCAATGCTATTTCCCAGTTGCCGTCACTGCTTAGATGTGCCCTCCCTGGGAGGCCTCCCCAGAACTCTCCTTCCGAGAGAGACAACCCTTCCAACGTCCGTCACTCCTGCCCTTCCTATTCCTGGCATCACCCTTTTTCTCTCCTGACAAGCTATGTGCTGTATTTAATTTTCTTTTCTCTGATCTGCCTTTCCCCCCTCCAACACCAGTTTCTAGAGGATCGAGACTTACTTTCTCCTCTTCAGTGCTCAATCTCCAGGCCCAATCCCAGTTATTTTCAACCAGGAGGACTAAACCCTTGCGTTCTCATGGCGTTTTACATGGCATTTCTCTCCATTGCATCTCCCTGCTTGCTCATACTAGAACATGCCGCTTCCCTTTCTTTGCCATTAATTACCTCTAGCATATACTCGTTGTCATGGGAACGTTGTTTGCAAATGACTAGTCTTATCCTCGGAATACTGACTTTCCCCTGGGAAGGAATGTGTCTGAGTACTGTGAGGTGTGTCCATGGGTAAGCGGCAGTGCAGAGGGGTGGGATGTGCTGGGTTCCCTCAATTACTGATGGGTTCTTTCTTCTTGCTCAGAAAATTCATCTTGCAGCAGCTTGCAATGGAAGAAACCCATCACCGTGTGAATTTATCATTGAAAAAAAAGCAATTACTCTCTTATAAAATATTAAATGATATTAAATTACATTTTCAGCTCTAAATATACTGCATATTATCCTCCCAAGACAGACATCTCTTCCTTTATTTTTTAACTGATACTTATTTAGATTAAGAAAAAAATGTTCCTTTGACTTGTGTATTAGGGTTCTCTCAGGAAACAGAATCAATAAGAGATATCTGTCAATAATATGAGATTTTATAAGAGTCTCTCACGCGACCATGCGGATGCACAAGTTCAGGATCCACGGGCAGGCTACAAACCAGGGGCTCCGATGAAAGTCCAATGAAAGGTCCTTGATGAGTTTCTGGGAGAAGTTGGCTGTCCAAAGACGAGCTGGGAAATTCTCTCTGAATGTTGAAATCGCTTCCCTTTTTAAGGCATTCAACTGATTGGATAAAAGCATCATCCATTGCTGATGCAATCTACCTGATTTTGCAGAGGTAATCAGCCATCCATTCAATAAACTCACTGATGACTGAAGTCCATAAATACTCTTGTATTACAATTAGCCCAGTGCTTGCTTGACCAAACACCTGGACACAATGACCTTGCCAAGTTGACACATTAGCCTAACCATCACAGTTCACCCCTCTTCAGCGTGGCAGCCATACACATTACCCTGAACCATACTTATAGTCTCTAAGTAAAAACAATAACAGGCAAGCCTCCATATATATTCCACCTAACAATGTTCAACTCACCTGTGTACAACTGGAAATGCATTAATTCCCTACAGAATAGAGTGCAAGACCTTGGGTAA
Source organism: Cabassous unicinctus (assembly GCA_029593785.1). Classification (NCBI taxonomy): domain Eukaryota; kingdom Metazoa; phylum Chordata; class Mammalia; order Cingulata; family Chlamyphoridae; genus Cabassous; species Cabassous unicinctus. The sequence continues at coordinate 9,174 of JAQZBX010052063.1, forward strand.
TATTCACTCTTAAACTTGACATCCTTAAATATTTTGATATGAAATTAATACAACTTTTCATATGATAGGGGAAAAGATTGGGGAAGAAAACAAAGACATTTGTTTTGTGTACATATACAATCAAACTCATAACGAAACAAAGAAGAAAGTTTCATGACTATTACAGTCCTTGTTTCTGTAACTGGTCACATGGTCAAAGTTCAAATTTATCACTACCTTCTTTCACTACCCGTTCTATATTCCTGTTACCCTCAGCAAGCACTGCAGCTGGCCATGATTCTTTGCCTAGTGGGGTGACCCAAACTTTCATTCCTGAAGATTCTGGGCCATTGATAGTCCTGCTTGGATTGATTTGTTGCAATTTTCCATTGACTTTAATCATAGACCGTGGCAGTACTAGGAGACCCCTAGAGGATCTCCTGTATTCCAGGCAAATTCTTCTTTGCACCCATTATGTAGATGTAGTCCTATTTCCCCTTGATAGTCAGGATCAATCACCCCACCCAGTATAGTAATTCCCATCTTTGCCTATTGTTTCACATGTAAGAGGAGCCCAAAGTGGCCTTAACTTCCAGTTCAATGGAATCATTGTTGTGTTCCCTAGTGGCACTGCTCCTCCTTTTGGGACTAAAACCTGTAGACAAGCAGAGCTTAAGGTTTCAGGGACAAGAAGCAAAAATTTTCCTAGTGGGTCACTAGGGGTAATAGTGAGTGGTGCCACTCATATTTCCACCCCTACATTCCTGGACCCATGAACCCTGGTTATGGGAGAAACAGCACCATAGAGTTGATGCTGATTTAGAGCATACACAGCCTCCTGGAGAACATTGCCCCAGCCCTGCAAGGTATTGCCACCTAGTTGGCACCGTACTTGAGTCTTCAAAAGGCCGTTTCACTGTTCTATTAATCCAGCTGCTTCAGTGTGATGGGGAACATGGCAAGACCAGTGAATTCCATGGGCATGTGCCCATTCCTGCACATCATTTTCTGTGAAATGGGTTCCTTGATCAGAAGCAATGCTGTGTGGAATGCCATGGTGATAGATAAGACATTTGATAAGTCCATGGATGGTAGTTTTAGAAGAAGCATTGCATGCAGGAAATGCAAACCCATATCCAAAGTATGTGTCTTTTCCATTTAAAACAAATTGCTGCCCCTTCCATGGTGGAAGTGGCCCAATGTAGTCAACCTGCCACCAGGTAGCAGGCTGGTCACCTTGAGGAATTGTGTCATATCTGGGGCTGAGTGTGGTTCTCTGCTGCTGGCAGATTGGGCATTCAGCAGTGGCTGTAGCCAAGTCAGCCTTGGTGAGGGGAAGTCCATGTTGCTGAGCCCAGGCATAACCTCCATCCCTACCACCATGGGCATTTTGTTCATGAGCCCATTGAGCAATGACAGGAGTGACTGGGGAAAGGGGCTGAGCATTCGCCACAGAGCGGGTCATCTTATCCACTTGATTATTGAACCCTCTGGTAAGCATTCATGTGGGACACAAATATGTTCATGTTTTTTGCCCACTCAGAAAGGTCTATCCACATACCTCTTCCCCAGACCTCCTGGTGACCAGTTCTCCAGTCATGTTCCTTCCAAGTCCCTGACCATCCAGCCAAACCATTAGCAACAGCCCATGAATCAGTGTACAAATGCACCTCTGGCCATTTCTTCTTCCAAGCAAAATGAACAACCAGGTACACTTCTCAAAGTTCTCCCCACTGAGAGGATTTGCCCTCACTGCTATCCTTCAAGGATGTCCCAGAAAAGGGCTTCAGTGCTGCAGCTGTCCACTTTCAGGTGGTACCTGCATATTGTGCAGAACCATCTGTAAACCAGGTCTAAGTTTTCTCATCCTCGCTCAACTGATTGTAAGGGACTCCACAAGAGGCCAAAGCTGTGGTCTGGGAAAGAGAAGGTAACATGGCAGGGGTGGTGATCATGGGCATTTGGGCTACTTGCTCGTGTAACTTACTTGGGCGTTCGGGACCTGCTCAAACCCTACCTCATATATACCACTTCCGCTTTATTATGGAGTGCTGTTGTGCACTCCCAACTTTATGGTTTGGTGGGTCAGACAATATCCAGCTCATGATAGGCAACTCAGGTCTCATGGTAACTTGATGGCCCATGGTTAAGCATTCAGTCTCTACTACGTTCCAGTAGCAAGCCAAAAGCTGTTTCTCGAAAGGAGAGTAGATTTCTGCAGAGGATGGCAAGGCTTTGCTCCAAAATCCTAAGGGTCTGCATTGTGCTTCCCCTATAGGGGCCTGCCAAAGGCTTCAGACAGCATCTCTATTTGCCACTGAAACTTCCAGCACCATTGGATCTGCTGGATCATATGGTTCAAGTGGTAGGGCAGCTTGCACAGCAGCCTGGACTTGTCACAGGGCCTCCTCTTATTCCAGTCCCCAATCAAAACCAGCAGCTTTTCTGGTCACCCGGTAAATGGGACAGAGTAGTACACCCAAATTAGGAATGTGTTGTCTCCAAAATCCAAAGAGGCCAAGTAAGAGTTTTGCCTCTTTTTTGGTCGTAGGAGGGGCCAGATGCAACAGCTTATCCTTTACTTTAGAAGGGATGACTCGACATGCCCCATACCACTGGACACCTAGAAATTTCACTGAGGTGGAAGGACCATGTAGTTTTGTTGAATTTATCTCCCATCCTCTCTCACGTAAATGCCTTACCAATAAATCTAGAGACTTTGCTACTTCTTGCTCAGTAGGTCCTATCAACATTATATCATCAATGTAATGGGCCAGTGTGATGTCTCGTGGGAGGGGGAGACGATCAATGTCTCTGCGGACAATATTATGACATAGGGCTGGAGAGTTGATATACCCCTGAGGCAGGACAGTGAAGGTATATTGCTTGCCTTGCCAGGTAAAAGCAAACTGTTTCTGGTGGTCCTTACTAATGGCAATTGAGAAAAAAGCGTTTGCCAGATCAACAGCTGCATACCAGGTACCAGGGGAAGTGTTGATTTGCTCAAGCAATGATACCACATCTGGGACAGCAGCTGCAATTAGAGTCACCACCTGGTTAGGTTTATGATAATCTACTGTCATCCTCCAAGATCCATCTGTTTTCTGCACAGGGCAAATAGGAGAGTTGAATGGGGATGTGGTGGGAATCACCACCCCTGCATCCTTCAAATCCTTGCTGGTGGCACTAATCTTTGCATTCCCTCCAGGAGTCCAGTATTGCCTTTGATTTACTATTTTTCAGGGTAGGGGCAGTTCTAGTGGCTTCCACTTGGCCTTTCAACCATAATAGCTCTCATTCCACAAGTCAGGGATCCAATATGGGGATTCTGCCAGTTACTGAGAGTTGATTCCAATTATACATTCTGGAACTGGAGAAATAACCACAGAATGGGTCCAGGGACCCACTGGACCCACTGTGAGATGGATCTGAGCTAAAACACCATCAGTCAACTGACTTCCATAAGCCCCAACTCTGATTGGTGGACCACAGTGATGTTTTGGGTCTCCTGGAATTAATGTCACTTCTGAACCAGTGTCTAATAATCCCCAAAATGTCTGATCATTTCCTTTTGCCCAATGCACAGTTACTCTGGCAAAAGGCTGTAGGTCTCCCTTGGGAAAGGTGGGAGGAAGATTAATAGTATAAATTTTTGGCAGTTTAACAGAATCCTTCCCCAAGGGGACCTGGCCTTCTACTCATTCAAGGGGCTCTGGGTCTGTAAACTGTCTCAAGTCTGGGAATTGATTAAGGGGCCGTGATTTTCTGCATCTGTCATTTGAGTTAGGGTTTTGTTCACTTGACCTAGAACTCTTCTGCTTATACAGATCCAGAAGAAATTTAGTAGACTGCCCATGTATTTCACTTCTAGGTACCCCAAGAACGATTAGTCAAGGCCATAACTCCATGCGACTCAGACTATTCTGACTGCTGCCTTGAATCTGTCTTTCATTGCAGGAGCCACGCCCACCTTGCCTTTGGGGATTAACTGCTGATAATTGACATTTACTGGACCAAGATCCCAATCATCCCATAATGTTTAAGGATTCCACTTCCATTACAGCCCTCCCTACAGTAATATCTGGACTACAGAGAAGAGCAACCACAGAGCTTTTCAGAGAAGATGGGGTTAGTCTTACAAATTTATTCCTCATAGTCCTGGTTAAAGGTGTGTCCTCTGGACATTCCTGGGATGGGTGGGCAGGTCACAAATGGTAAATCCATTCTAGCATTCCAATCTCTCTAAGCCTTTGAATCCCCTCATCTACTGTATACCAGGGCAAATCGGCCATCTTTTGGTCCATGTTTCAGTCAGCCACCCAAACAAACTGTTAGAGCCCTTTCTAACCCCTCGAGCTACAGAATTGAATCCAGAATTTCTGCTTAGTGGGCCCATATCAATAAATTCAGCCTGATCCAACTTTATATTCCTTCCACCATTATCCCATACCCTTAATATCCATGCCAACATATATTACCCTGATTTCTGTCTATATAAGTTGGAAAACTCATGCATTTCTTTCAGAGTATAGCATACCTCCTCATGGTTGCACTCTGTATTTCACCTTTGGGGGCTTGTTGTGATTTTAGTCTTGTAATGGGTCTCGAAGACAAGAGGGGTGATGGGGGTGGGTGAGGAGAAGGATTAAAATGTCTTGCAAGCTATTGACCTCAGGGCATTCCTTTGCATTTTCTTCTGTGAGACAGGATTAATCTCTTCCCACAGGGGTTGGAAGGCAGATTCCTCAGGGCAGACTGGAGGTTGGGCAGTGTATGCTGGAGTTTGTCTGGTACCTGCCTCATGGCTGGAAGGAGGTCCAGACTCCCTGGGGCAGGCTGAAGGCTGGATGATACAAGGTTGGCAAGGTGTGGTCTCCACAGGGCAGGCCATTGCAGGTGTATCTGGTAAAGTCTCGGCAGAATTAAGGGTTCCAATGTCCCCACCAATATTATCTTCACCCCATATGTCTCCATCCCAATCCTCAAGGTTCTGCTTCTTTCCAATCAATGTCTTCACTTTAATTGCAGAAACCCTGCAGGGTTGAGATTTTAGTTTCCTCTGTAATTCTGCTACTCATACAATGAGAGCCTGGGTTTGATTCTCAGATATCTCAAGTGTGTGGCTACAGGAGACAAGATTTTCTTCCAGGGCACACGTAGCAACTTTCACAACATTCATGCAGCATTTAAGTTTCAAACTTAAAGGTGTTAACTCATCCCTTTCTTTTGTAACTGTATCCAGAGTAACTAGGAGGAGCCAGCCAATATCATAACTTTTCACTCTGCAAAACTCTGTTAAGGTGTTGAAAACACTCTCACCCAGATCCTTGCTTCTTATAAGTGTGGAAGTATGGGAATCCAGTGATGTTATTTTGCATATCTCTATTGCCAGTTCATGCCATGGACTGTTAGCAACCTCTCATTTTTGGAAAGGGAGTCATTAGTACCCTTGAGTCCAATTGGAGTAGAGAGCCAATTGCAAAACTCCCAGAACCACCTTAGACATCCTATGTTTAAGACTGTGTTCCTCAAGAACCACTCCCGGTACCAAGCTGTATTAGTCCGGGTTCTCTCAGGAAACAGAATCAATGAGAGATATCTGTCAATAATATGAGATTTTATAAGAGTCTCTCACGTGACCATGGGGATGCACAAGTCCAGGTTCTGCAGGCAGGCTGCAAACCAGGGGCTCCAATGAAAGTCCGATTAAAGGTCTTTGATGAGTTTCTGGGAGAAGTTGGCTGTCCCAAGACAAGCTGGGAAATTCTCTCTGAATGTTGAAATCACTTCCCCTTTTAAGGCATTCAACTGATTGGAAAAAAGCATCATCCATTGCTGATGCAATCTCCCTGATTGATGCAGATATAATCAGCCATCCACACAGTAAACTCACTGGTGACAAAGTCCATGAATGCTCATGTATTACAATTAGCCCGGTGCTTGCTTGACCAACTGCGAACACCTGGACACAAACACCTGGTGTTTGACCAGGTGCAAACATCTGGACACAATTACCTTGCTAAGTTGACACATTAGCCTAACCATCACAACTTGTAACTTAAATTTTGGGATTACACTCTCACTGTGGTAAATAAATTTTACCAAGGATGACGGAAGTGTTCTACATGATCTCATAAAGATGGTTACAGGACATGTTGATTTGCATCAAAGTTTATTAAAGTGTGCGGTCCAAAATATAAACCATAATGCAAACCATTGACCATGGTTGGTAACCATGTTTCAATATTTGTACATTAGTCATAACAAACTTGTCATTCACATATAAAATGCTATTAATAGGTAAGGGGGACAAGGGAGAAGATGTTGGGTATAGAGGAATCCCTTGTATTCAGTATGGGACGTTTCCATGAAGTCCTAAATCTTCTTTGAGGACAAAATGAAAAAAGTAAGACACTGGGGCAAAAGAAAAGGGAGAAAATGTCACTGTACATATAGGAAAACATACTTTACCCTGAATAAAGGCAAAATGTCAAAAACAATTTTTTAAATATTTTCTCATTATTTGGTACTATCCCCAATTTTTATTTATTTATTTATTTTTATTGTTTTAAATTGTTTCTTTTCTTTTTTTCTTATTTTTAAACTATCATTATTATTTCATTTTCTTATTAATTTTATTTGGCTATTTTTATAGGCTTCATTTTGGAAGAAGTTTTGGATCACAAAAGGTCTACAACTGTGACAGAGAAGGATCATTGGTACGGAGTGGATTTAATGTGGGTACATGGGAGGCAACTACCCTGCGTAAACATATAAGGCATAGAAATGTGGTCAAATGTACATGGGGCATCACCACGGTGTTTGGAGATTCACATGGCTCCTTACACATGGCTCGTCTGTCCTTCTATTTGAACCTATAATTAGTACTAGAGTTGGTATGTGTACATCGAAGATATAAATCTTTGGCTCTCCATGTCACAGCTGGGCCCTGAATATCAACAGAGTTGCATCAACTACTCTCCACTTCATTGGTCTCACCCATGACCACTAAGAAGGAGGTGATGATGGACAACTACCATACCCAGGAACAGAAAGAGTCTACAACTGCAAGCAAGAAAGTTCCTCCTTCGTCCCCATGAGATCAAAGATCCCTCTCAATTAAGTTGGGGTAGACATCACTGTCCCACGATCCTCAGGATTGGGGAATGAACTATGGACTAAAGTAAACTTATCACTATTCTGAAATACACATGGTGTGATTCTAGCAATGGAAGAAATTATATCATTGATGTGGAGGCAGTGGCCACTGGAGGTTCTAAGGGCAGGGAGAGGGAAAAACAGGGGTAATCCAGGGACATTTTTGAGACATGGGAATTCTCCTGAATGACATGGCAATGATTGATGTAGGCCATTATATATCTTGGCTTACCCTACCGAATTGAGTGGGAGAGAGTGTAAACTACAATGTAAACTATAATCAATATTAGTGGCAATGCTCCAAAATGTGTTCATCCATTGCAGTGAATGTACCTCACTAACGAAGGATGTTGTTAAGGTGGGAAAATGTGGGACATGGGGAGCAGGGCATATGTTAATCCACTATATATTTTATGTGACATTTATGAAATCTAAGTGTCTTTAAAAATATATAAATTAATTAAAATAAATAAATATATAAGTAAAATTCATTTCAGGTTTTCTGTTTAAGGTAAATGTGTACTTTAATGTAGGTTGAAGACAGTGCAATACTGTGAAAGCTATTTTATCAGTAAATTGTAAAATGCAAAAACAAAATTTTGCCTTTTACCTTTTTAAAGTTCTTTTATTGCAATATTTCATACCATTTCAATTACAATAAAACATGGCAAATAGAATAATAATTTAGATAAAAATTACGAATCAAGTTAATATATAAGAGAACAAATTACCTTTAGAAATACAGGAAGATCCTTTCCATTGGACTAAAATAACCTCTCTGAAAGTTAGAAAGTATTTTTTCTATGCTGTGACAAATTCAGAACCAGAAAAGTAAAGGCCGCATATTCAACATTTTCCTGAGAAGGGATAGCCTGGTAATTTCAAAGGGGGATTGACCGTGGAGAATCTTCCTTTTGTGTCCCACGTTTAAAGTTGATGGAAGTCCAGGTCATGTCGGGTTCTCCCGGATCCACTGGCGTCAATAACACACAGATGAAGGGCAGAGTAGTTGACAGTGCCTGGAAGCTGGGGGACCCTATGTATAGAGAAGAGAGCAACACTGTTTAAATCCCCAGCCCACACTCAATTGGGGACATTGCCGGTAGGGTTGGAGCCACACACAAGTTTGGGAAAATGACCTTGTGCTGTGGTGGTTCTCAGGACCTCATCAAGTGTCTCCTGGGTTTTTCCCATCTTCATCACTGTGTATTCTAGTTGGAAGGGTTTGCATCTCACTTGCTGTAGTTCATGGACCAATAAATTGAACTCTCCTTTCAGCATTTCTTTCATTCCCTTTCCCTTTCTGCAGGTATCTATAAGGCTGGAGACTCTCAAACTTTCTTTCCCTTGCCTGGCATCCTCTAAGGATGCCTCAGTATCTCTATACCCCTTGTGAGCAGCACTCATCTGGTCAAGGAGGTGACATTTCTCTTTAATCAGTGCAGCCAGTGTGTCTGCAAGCTGCCATCCCATCTTCTATAAAGTCGACTTCTCAGAGACTGCACTAATCTGAGTAGCCATAAGAGGCCCACCAAGGAAATGAAGGGAGGTGTACACACCACTGGTTCCCACTGGAGACTGTGGTGGACTGTGTGCTCTGAATGCATACCATCAGGCAGCAGCTCCATCACCCCCTATCCCAGCTTCCTGAGGATCAGCCAAAGGAAAGCTCCACAGAAGGACACAGCCCCTTCATGGCCCTGGAGTCACCACAGGACCCTGCCCAGTCACCATGGATTCACCAATCACAGAAAATCTCAGAATTCCACCTGGAACCCAGGAGCAACTGTCATCTTGAATGGGCATCAGCAGGTCTCACAGCATCTGCAACATCTGACCCATTCTCTCCATTCCCAAATCTGTTGCTGCTGCCCTGCTCTGGCCATCACCATCCTCAGCCTCGAATCACCATTGTCGCCACCAGTTCCCCCTACTGTGTCGTTTGACAAAAACACCACAGCCACTATCCCCTTAAAGTCAATTTCAAATGGTGCCAGCAACCCTCAAAGTCTGGCTCCAAGCAGCCTTAACCCAGGCTCCCTGTGTACGTCACTTCCTGCCTGGCACACTCTGATGTCTGCCTGGCCTTCACATCTACCACACCCATGCCCGTTTTAGGGCCATCGCCTCTTCTGTCCCTTCATCCTCCAATGCTATTCCCCAGGTGCCATCACTGCTTAGATGTGCCTTCCCCCAGGGGCCTCCCCAGAGCTCTCCTCCCGAGAGAGACCCCTTCCAATGTCCGTCACTTCTGCCTTCCTGCTCATTCTTGGCATCACCCTTTTCCTCTCCCGACAAGCTATGTGCTGTAATTAATTTTCTTTTCTCATCTGCCTTTCCCCTCTCAAACTCCAGTTTCTAGAGTATGGAGACTGTAACCGTTGGGGAATTTGATGTAATTATGAACTCCAAAAATATAATTGGATCATGCCTGTAATCTGATCTGTTAATCTGGGCATGATTGAATTATGATTAGGGCGTTGACTGGGCCATGTCAGTCAGTAGGGCGTTGAGCCCCACCCCCTGGTGGGTGGGGAATTGAATATAAAAGGCAAGGCAAAGGACAGTTGCAGCAGTCTTTTGAGAAGCAGTTTTGATGTTGGAAAGAAGGCCCCAGGAGAAGAGAAGCAAGCCATTTGCCTGATCGTCTACAGCTGACCTTGTGGAGGAACCAGGAGCTAAGCCCAGAAAGAAACGCAGTCCCGAGAAGAGAGGAACCCCAGAAGCCTGAACCCTGGCAAACGCCGGCAGCTGTCTTGCTCTAACACGTGGCAATGGACTGTGGTGAGAGAAGAAACTTAATGCTTTATGGCCTGGTAACTGTGGACTTCTACCCCAAATAAATACCCTTTATAAAGACCAACCCGTTTTTTTGGTATTTCACATTAGCACCCCTTTGGCTGACTAATACAG
>JAQZBX010052064.1:5912-19323 GCA_029593785.1 Cabassous unicinctus
TTTTTTTTTTTTTTTTTGATTAATTTCATATGACAATTTGACTAAGATATGGTGTCCTGTTTTCTTGGTCATGTGATTATTGGTCTGATTGTTAATGTGAAGGTATTTTACAGATGAATTTCCATCTATAATGAGTTGATTACATCTATGGTTCACTAGATCTACAATCAAAAAAGGACATTGCATCAGTAAATGTGTGGAGTCTCTTCATTCAATCAGTTAGAGGTATGAAAGATCAGAACTGAGGATTTCAGAAGTCAGAAAGAATTTGTGTCTCCACTTCATCCAGCCTGCTTCTCCTGTGGAATTCAACTTCACCATCCTTACTTCCAGCTTTTGTCTTGCCCTATGTAATTTGTGCTTTACAGACCTTAGAAATACCTTTATAAGAATTTCTTGCTTGAAACCTTCCCTATGCTCAGATTTCGCTCTTGTCAACCCCCACAGCCACATGAGTCAATTCCTATCTACCACAAATCTCAATTCATGTAAATTATTGTTCCATCAGTTCTGTTTTTCTAAAGAAGCCTGACATACTTATACCCTGCCCTCATCTTTGTGGAGAGTGTCTTCATTCAATGCTCTCCAATTATACTATGTGAACTTGTAACCTGTTTCTTGACAAGTCCCACATTGATTCAGAAATCATCTCTGCCCCTAGCCTTTTGTGGATTTTAAGAATATAAAAAATTACAAAGTCTGGAGCAGGTGTAGATCAGTGGTTGAGCACATGCTCCATATGTACAAAGTCCTGTGTTCAATCCCAGCTAACACCTAAAAACAAAAACAAAAAAAATTACCAAAAGATTAAATTTTATATATAACTTAAGAGTGGATATGAGCCACACAAACTAGAAATCCATTAATCAAAGACCTGTTCTGTCAGTTCAGTTTGTGACAAGTTACTGACACAGTTCCCAAATATTTTTATGTGCTTGACTCCTGGACAGCCCAGCAGAGATGTAATAAATGCGACCTGCCTCTGTTCCATAGACCTGTGGCAGGGAAGGACTTGAGAGGTATGGTTCTATAATCCAGAGCCTGGCTCCAGAACTGGTCTCCTGGAAGAAAAGGGATTCCCTGTGTGCTTATTTTTTTCAGATACTGTATTGGAGATTGACTCAGGGACCCACTGATGGGAAGAAAGAATCACATTACCTGATTTCTGGAGTGGTCTGTGACAAATCTGCCTGACATAAGGAGGTCTGAAGATTGGCAGAGCCCTGCTCAATTGCCCTCTTTCTCTTCAGGACAAAACTATTTTCTGTCTGGTAATTTCTAACCACATGGGATCATGGAATGAATAAGAGGGAAAGGTACCATGGTCAGAGACAGAAATGTTCAGGATGGGTTTGTAAAATGAGCAGAGGGTTTTTTGTGCATTTTTTGTTATTGTTTTTGTTTTGTTGTAAAATTTTGCCCAAAAGGGGGTTACCACTTCTTCCCAATGTTCTTTTTCATAATGGACAATGCCTGGTAGAAACATGAAAGCATGTAAGACTAAAGGGAACAACTTTATCCTGGACTATTCTAGAGACTTGCTTTGATCCTGTTTGTTATTGAGACCTCCTCCATGGTCTGTACTAGACAGAATTGGGATGGTGACATCAGGACTTTATATAAGCTCTTGAAAATCTGTCTCTATTCAACCACTCCATAAAAGTTCAAAAACTGTCCTATACATATCTGGGAAATCCCATTCCCATTTTTCCAGAAGAGAGCAATTGAAACAGGATTGCTCTTTCAATCTATTCTACAAAATGCCTGCTAAAACTTTTCCCTACTCCACAAGCTATTCTTCTCAGACTCTCTCTATCTATCTACATGACTTCATTTGCACTCAAGGTTTCAATTTCCACATATACACAGATAAACATGTTCAAACATCTTCAGGGAAGTTTTTTCCTCAAGTGCTAAATCTGTGTAATTGTCTCTTTTTTTAAAAGATTTATTTATTTATTTATTTACTTTTATCCATTTTTAAATCCACCCCCATTTTTGCTGTTTTTGTGTCCATTCACTGGGCAATTCTCTGTGTCTGTTTCGTGCCCTCTCTTCTCATCCTTCTCCTCCTGTCTTCACTGGGATTCTATCCTGGGAAACTTTAATGTGGGAGAGAGGTGTTCTGCTACCTGCACCACCTTAGTCCCTGGTTTTTCGGTGCATCGCATCTTGGCTCTCCCTTGTGTCACTATACTGTTATTTCATCATCTTGCTGCATGGCTCAGTGGGGCCTGGCACACCCCCACATAGCAGGGCCTTCTATATTTTTCTTTATTTTACTGGGAAGTCCCAGGGATCAAACCCAGGTCCCTCCAAATGGGAGATGGATGCCCAACCATTTGAGCATCTACCCCCTAATTGTATCTTTTAACTTCTCTTGGATCACAAAATCACCATGCTCAAGTATGAATTCATTTTTTCAATTTCAAACAGGTCTTCTTTTAGTGTCCCCTAACTGAAGACAATGTTCTACCTCCTATCCAGTTATCAAACCCAGAAAGCCAGAAGTCCTCTTTCACTTCCCCTCTTCCTCATTCCCCCATCAAAGGCACTGTCGACTACATTTGTTTTTTTAGCATCTTCTTCATGGCTGCATCTCTCTGCATCTCCCCACCCATCATTACTGTAAGCTGCATTCTCATCTTCTCTCATCTGAAATATTGCCATAAATAGAGTTGTTAATTGATCCTCATTTACTGTTGCTCCCTTCCAGACAGAGTGATCTGTCTGTAGCACAAATCTATTTAGTTCTTGCCTTCCTTCCTTACATCCTCTGTATTTGTAGCTGGTATCTAGAGACACAATTGATATTTTTGTGTTCATATTATATTATATTATATTTAGCAATCTAATTGAATTCTGAATATTCTAAAAATTTGTCTGTTGATTCTGTTGTCAAACAAATTAGCTGTAAATATTAGTGTAATGCTGCTCTTTCCAAAGCTAGTGTTTATCATATTCCTTTTAATCATTGTGATGTCTAGAACTGTCAGAAAGCAGGAAACTTTGAATGGCTGTGATGATAAACATTGCTGCATTTTTTCCCCTGTCTTTAATAGGTATGCTGCTAATGTTCCCCCATTAATTTGAGATTTATTCTTTATTTTGATATATATTATTATCAAGTAAAAAAAATCTTCAATTTTTTGTTTACTAAATTTTTCTTATCATAAATTAGTTCTAAGTTTTATCAAATATTTTTATTACTTGTTGTGAAATGATCATATAGCTTTTCTCATTAATATATAAATGTGTGAGTTTTAATAATGGGCAGTTTAGTGTTACATGATCCTTGTTTTTACTGGAATAAGTACAAGTTGATATTGATTTTTTAAAGACCTTTATTGGTTGACTTTGCCAATATTTTATTTGGGATTTTTTATGTTCATTTGGTCTGTTGTTTTCCTTTTGTATTTTTTCCTGGACTAGTTTCAGCTACAAGGTTGTAAATGCTTCATAAAATTAGCTGGGGAACATTTTATTTTTCTAGTGGCTGTTTTTTGAGGGTAATTGATAAAATTCACCTGTGAATCCTTGGGCCCAATTTAAGTTGTTTAGTTATTTATTTATTTTTGAGGTGCTGGGGATTGAACCCTGGACCTCATATGTGGGAAGCCAGCATTAAACCCACATGGGCTCCCTGAAGATTTATTTTTGTGTATATTTTTAAACTACTGATTAAATATATTTAACAATTAAATCCTTTTTAGATTATTTCTTTTAAATGATTGCAAAATTTAACATTTATTTTGCCATTTTAACCATTTTTAATTTAATGGAAGAGTGTAAAATTCAGTGATATAAATAACACTGCAAACATTGTCTACCCAACATCACTCTATGTCTAAAATATTACATTGTGTGTACATACTACATTTTGTTTATCCATTCATCAATTAATGGATATTTGGATACTACAAGATCTTGAAGGTGCTTCCCTACATTTTCTTCTAGGAGCATTATGGTTCAGGCTCTTATATTTAGGTCTTTGATGCATTTTGAGTTGATAGGATCCTGTCATCTGCAAATAGTGAAAGTTTTACTTCTTTCTTTCTGATTTGGATGCCTTTTATTTTTATTGCTTAATTGCTCTAGTTAGAACTTGAACTCAATGTTGAATAGAAATGGTGACAGTGGTGATCTCTGTCTTATTCACGATTTTTGAGAGAAAGCTTTCAGGCTTTCACCACTGAGTATGATATTAGCTGTGGGTTTTTCATATGTGCCCTTTATCGTGTTGGGGAAGTTTCCCTCTATTCCAATATTACAAATTGTTTTTTATCAGGAAAGTATGCTGCATTTTTTCAAATTCCTTTTCTACATCAATGCAGATGATCATCTGGTTTTCCCTTTTCAATTTTTTAATGTGGCGCATTATATTAATTGATTTGCTTGTGATAAACCACCCTTGATAAAACCCACTTGATCATGTTGTATAATGCTTTTAATGTGCTGTTGGATTCAATTTGCAACTATTATTTGTGGATTTTTACATCTATATCCATTAAAGAAATTGGTCTGTAATATTCTTGTCTCATAGTGACTTTATGCGGCTTTGGTACTATGGTTATTTTGGATTCATAGAATGAGTAAGCTACTGTTCCATCCTTTTCAATTTTTTGGAAGAGTTTGAGCAGAATTTGTAAAATTCTTCTTGCAATGATTGGTAGGATTCACCTGTGAGGCCATCTGTTCCCGTTTTTTTTTTTTTTTTCTTGGAAGGTTTTTAATGACTGATTCTTTCTCTTTATTTGTAATTGGTTTATTGAGTAGTTCTATTTCTTCTAGAGTCAGTGTAGGTTGTTGGTGTGTTTCTAGGAAATTGGCCATGTCATCTAGGTTGTTTAATTTATTGGCATACAATTGTTCTTAGTATCTTCTGATGACCTTATTTTTTTATTTTTGAGATGTCAGTAGTAATGTCTCCCTTCTCATTTCTGATTTTATTTATTTGTAATTTTTTCTCTCTCTCTTTTTTCTTTGTCAATTCTGCTAAGGGTTTGTCAACTTTATTGATTCTCTCAAAGAACCGTCTTTTGGCTTGTTGATTTAATCTATTGGTTTTTTTAAATTCTCAATTTCATTTCATTCTGCTTTAATGTTTTTTGTTTCTTGCCTTCTGCTTGTTTTAGGGTTAATTTACCATTCTCTTCTAGTTCCTCCAGGTATCAAATTAGGTCTTCAATTTAGCTCTTTCTTCTTTTTTAAATGTAGCTATTTAGGGCTATAAATTTCCTTTTCAGTACTACCTTCACTGCATCCCATAGGTGTTACTATGTTATGTTCTCAATTTCATTCTTTTCAAGATATTTTTTTCTTTTTTCAAGATTTTTTTTTTCAAGATATTTTTTTCTTTTACTCACTGATTGTTTAAGAGTATGTTGTTTAAAGTCTATATATTTGTGAATTATCCAGTTCTTTGCCTGTTATTGATTTCCAGCTACATTCAATTATCATCAGACAAAATGTTTTATAAAATTTCATTCTTTTTAAATTTATTGAGACCTGTTTTGCGATCCAGCATGTGGTCTCTCCCAGAGAATGATTCATGAGCCCTTGAGAAGAATGCATATCCTGCTGCTTTGGAATGCAATTTACTGTATATATCTCTAAGGTCTAATTTATTTATCATATTATTCAAGTTCCCTGTTTAGGTGTTCTATCTATTGATGAGAGTGGTGTGTTGAAGTTTCCAGCTCTTATTGTAGAGATTTCTATTTCTCCTTTCCATTTTGCCAGTGTTTGCCTCATGTCTTTTTGAGCACCATGGCTAATTGCATAAATATTTTTGTTGATATTTCTTCCTGTTGAATTGTCCCTTTTATTAATATATAGAATATATAGAGTCCTTTGTTTTCTCTTATAACAAAACATATGGGATGTGGCTTTTGACTTAAAGTCTATTTTGTTGTATATTAATGTGGCTACCTCAACCATTTCTGGTATCCTTTGCATGGACTATCTTTTCCAAACCTTTCACTTTCAACATATATTTATTCTTGGTTCTAAGGTGAGTGTTTTGTAGACAGAATATAGGTGGACCATATTTTTTAACCATTCTGTCAAACTGTGTCATTTGGTTGGAGAATTTATTCCATTAACATTCAATGTTATTATTGTAAAGGGAGTACTTACTTTAAATCATTTTATACATTAGCTTTTATATGTCATGTCTTATTTATTCTTTTTTTTTATTTACCCCTTTTCTTTTTTCTTTTCAATCTGTAGCACTCTCTTTAGTATTTTTTGTAGGGCATGTCTCATGCTAAAGGAGTCTGTCAGTTTCTGTTTATCTGCAAATATTTTAAACTTTCCCTCATTTTTGAAAGAGAGTTTTGCTAGATCAATAATTCTTGGCTGACATCTTTATCTTTCAGTATCTTAAATACATCATACCACTGTCTTCTTGCCTCCATGGCTTTTGATGAAAAACTTGCACTTTGTCTTATTGAGCATCCATTGTATGTGACGAAGCACATTTTTTCTTGCTTCTTTCAGAGTTCTCTGTCTTTGGCATTTGGTTTTCCAATTAATACATGTCTTGGAGCAGGTCTATTAGGATTTCTAATCAGTTTTATTGATACTTATTATTAAAAAGTGTGTAATCAATAGTATTTGGCATAACCACATGGTTTTGCATTCATCACTTCAATCATTATTAAAGCATTTTAATTATTCTAATAATAATAACAATAATAAAAATTTAAAAATGACAAAAAAGCTCTATCCCTAAATAATCACTCCTCAATTTCTCTATGCTTCCCCTTGCACACATAGCAGCTGTTTTGTTCCTATTGTTCTAATTTATTTGTATATATTTTTTATAGATGGACTTTAGCAATATTTAGTACTTTTTGTCTAGTCTCTTTCACTTTGTATACTTCCTATTTTGTCCTTAATGGAAGATTATTAATATATTACTATACACTACTGTCCATATTTTGCTTTGGTTGTATTTTTGACTGATAATAACATCTTATAACATTAATATACATTTTTCAGTTTCAAAGAAAAACAGTCTTATATATGCAATAATACCCATATTCATATTTCATATGAGTTTTTGCTATGCTATATAGTCCCACATTACATTTTTCAGGTTTCTCTCTAAAGATATAGATGACCTTAGACTTTCTCTTTCAATCACTGTCATACCCAGATATTAGCACACTTATTACAAACATTATTATGTGCTTTCACCATTCCTATTCATTTCCAAAGATTTGCTAACAGCATTCTTTACCAATTTTGCATAGACTAAACCTCAGCTTTCCATTTTCTAGCTTCACTCTGTTTTCTGGTGCCCTGCTTCTAGTTGTGGATTCTGTGAGTTTGCACAATATATTTAGTTCATAATAATGCTATAATACAATATTTGCCCTTTGTGTCCAGCTTGCTTCACTCAACATAATATCCTACAGGTTCTTCCATGTTGTCATATGCTTCACAGCTTCATTTCTTCCTATGGTTTCCTAATATTCCCTCTTATGTATATACCACAATTTGTTTCTCCATTTGTCAGTTGATGGACACATAGGTTGTTTCCATCTTATGCCAATTGTGAATAAGGCCACTATGGACATCGGTGTACAGATGTCTGTTCATGTCACTGTTCTCAGTTCTCCTGGGTATATGCCAAGTAGTTCTACTGCTGGATAAACTTCCTTAGGAACTGCCAAACATTTCTCCACAGTGCCTGTACCAGTCTACATTCCCAACAACAGTGAATAAGCATTCCTATCTCTCCACATCCTCTCCAACATTTGCAGTTTTCTGACTTTTTAATAGTATCCATTCTAATAAGTATGAAATGGTATCTCATTGTTACTTTGATTTGCATTGCCCTAGTTGTTAGTGATCTTGAATATTTTTTCATGTTTTCTTTTTGCTATTTGTACCTCTTCTTTAGACAAATGTCCACTCAAGTCTTTTGCCCATTTTATAAAGTGTTGTAGCATCTCTTTATATATCATGGATATTAAACCCTTATTTAATATGTAATTACCAAATATTTCCTCCCATTGAGTCAATTGCCTATTCACCCATTTGTCATAGTTTTTGGAGGTGCAAAAGTGTTTATTTTTGATATCCCATGTATTAGTTTTTTGTTGTTGTGTTTTTTTGTGATTTGGGCATAAAGTTTCATGAAACCACTACCTATCACAAGATCTTGTAGATACTTCTTTCCATTTTCTTCTAGTAATTTTAAAACTGTGGCTTTTATATTTATGTTTTTGATCCATTTTGAGTTGATTCTTATATAGGGAGTGAGATAGGGGTCCTCTTCCATTCTTTAAGTTATGGATATCCAATTCTACCAACACAATTTGTTGAAGAGATTCTTTTGTCCCAGAAACATGGCCTTATTAAGTTTGTCAAAAAACAGTTGACTGTTAGAAGTGAGGTTCTATTCGTGGACTCTCAATTATATACCACTGGTCAGTGTGTCTTTCTGTATGTCAATACCATGCTGTTTGACACTGTAAATCAATACCATGAATTGATTTCAAGAATGGCAGATGTTTTGCTTCTGTGTGACATACCTTTGATTTAGGAGCAATTTTAATTAATAATAATAATTGTAATTAATAATTATAATTATTTCAATAATTTAGTAGTATAGTAATTATAATTAATATATAATTATAATAATGTAATGTAAACATAATAATTTAAATAATTCCTGAGTCTAATTTTATGCTTTCATATCTTCTTCATATCCCAGAGGAGAAGAGTCTATACATGAAGTGGGGAGACTATTTTATGTGAGTATTCCCAGAACTGTGACCCTAGTTCAGAGAATTAACATCATAAATTCACTCAGATGAAAGTTTTTTTCACACTTTCAGTCAAATCTACAAGAGCATAAACAAAAAATAACACAAACAACAAAATACTGTAAACTATAAACAAGGGCATGTGGTTAAATTTATAAATAATCTGTACTGTATTTGAAATTGCGTACATCATGGCATTGCTTAGAAAAGCTCAAGTGGAGGGACCATGGGGATTAGAAGTGGTTCAGAAAGAAGAGGAAACCTTACACTTTGACATGATACTCCTCTACATCCCCTCTCTGCACCTGCCCCTGTGATTCTAACAGAGATCAGTGAGTTCAGAGCTCTTCCTGCATCCCAATGCCCTCATGAGATGGAATAGGAAGTTTGTGTCTAGGGTCACCCTGGATTCCTCCACCTTTGTTCCTCACACAATAAGTATGGCCATATCCTTGACTTTTAGGCTGCTCAGCCTTAAATAACTTTTTCCTTGGAGGTGTCCCTGGTGATGTTAGTTTGTACTGAAGAATTGTGTTACAACTTGTGCTTCCACTACTGTTTATCTTGCCAACCCACTTCAGCTTCTTTCCTGGAGCCTGGCAGATCCAGTCCATATCATTGCTGGTTAAAGAGAATCCAGAGACAGTGCAGGTGCAGGACAGAGTCTGTGAGGGCATCACCAGGCCAAGTCCTGACTCCTGCAGCTGCACTTGGGACAGGACACCTCAGGACAAGGAGAACCACAGTGAGTCATGTGTTCACATGCAACATCCCAATCTTCTTGTCTGAATCCCGAGACACTCAAATTCACAAGATACCATTAAAGACAAGAAAAACCATAAGGGTTTCATGTTTTTGTGGATGATGCCCATGCCTCCCAGAATTTCTATTTCACAGTGTGGGGAATCTTGAATATAAGTTAATGTAGTTTCATATGGTGACTAAGTTATGATTTGCATGAGGAAGTAAACTTTGTATAAAAAACTGAACAGGGGAGAAACAAGGTCCCTGTTGCTGGGGTTCCCCTGAAAGGGGAATGCTGCTTGTATTCTTGGAAATCAGAGTCCTCCCCCTCAGCCTCCTCCTCTCCTTCTTGGGATCCCCATTTCCAGGCTGGGAAATAAGCAGAAGGAGCTGGTCTGTGGACAGATGTAGCTGAGCTAAAGGATGACTCTGGGAATAGGGTAAATGTGCATCTAATTTCAGGGATGACACATATGTGATTATTATCTGTGAAAATATTGGTTCTGATAGTTTACATTTATTTATTTATTTGTAATTTATCTGTGGAGGCATGGGTGCTTGGGACAACTTTTTCAATTTTGCTGATGTAACTCTCCAGTATTAATTTATATGAGAATTGATAGTAGGCTACCAGTGTTGTTTGTTATTATCATCACAGTTTTGCAATGCGAAGAATAGAAAATGTATATAACAAAAAAAAAATCAAGTGAGCAAGCAGTGGAAGACAAAAGATCATCTAGGGCTCTAATTTAATAAAACAGTTATTTATCATCTAGAAGCTGGTAGTCATCATGTGGTGACACAAAGCTACATCTCACAATGGCCAGGAGAGTGTACAATGGAGCCCAAATTACAGAGAAGTGTCCTTTAAATAGCTCAACCCAGAGTCACCAATAATGGACATGATTTCTGTACCAACATAATAAATCAATTCAACATCCACATCCACTTTTGATTGAAAAAAGTTATCCACTTCTCTGTTAATGACCATTTGAATTTCCCACATGAGTCCACAGAGAACAGAGAGGGTCCCAGTCAATGATGAGTATGGAAGTCCCTCATTCTTTCTCAGGTGACTACAGGTGCCAGAGCTGGAGCCACAACCTGAGCTTGATGTAAAGGGTCTGAGATCTGGGATTTAAACCACAGAAACACAAAAATAATAACAGAGAGAAGAAAGAACAAAAAGAGATATGGGAACAAAGAGTAAGGGGCAATAATATGCACTAGCAAATAAAAAACAAACTATTGAATCAATGTTGAGTCTGATGTGCACACTTTTGCATGAAGTGGAGAATCAGATGGGAAATTCATTAGGATTGATAGGTTAATGACCCTGGCACAAGCTCCCTCTTGGCTCAAATGTGATTGAAAAAGTGTGTCCTAGGTGGGGAGCCTCATGGAGATCTCTGCCTTTGGTCTGATTGGAAAGGAAAGAATGTCCTGAGTTCTCAGAAATCGAATCCTGGTGACAACGGGAAGAATCATTTCTGTCCCCATAAGGGACATCCTGCTTTGTGTGCATGCAAAACTGTTTCCTACTTTTACAATAAAAATTTTCTCATTCAGAAACATCAGTAAATAGCACAGATCATAAATCTAAAGACAACACAGGGGCAGATGCTAGATGGTGAGGAAGGCCCAGACAACAAAGGAAACCATCCCTTAAACTCCCATCTTCACCTATGCCTGCTCCCCTATGATAAGGAGCCCTGATAACCCCCTGAAGCCGAGGCTACTTCTGTCACTCTGTGGGGGAAGTTTGTGTCTGGCTCACTCTGCCTTCCCCATTCTGTGTCTCTGCTACAGCAGTACATGGCTGGGTACTCAGTTATCATGCTGCTCATTTCAGGCACAATCTATTCTCTGGAGATGGTGAGTCAGCCCTTTACAAGGTCTGTGCAGTATGTAGAGCAAGCACTACTGATACCCACTGATACCCATTCTAGATGCTTTCCTGGATCCTTTAGTAGCCCATCAGCTTTTAATGAATCCAGAGGGCTCACAGGAGAGTCTTTGAAACACTTGACACAGTTCCAAGCTTCCCCTAACTCCATGAGCTGTACCTTATATTGGAGGCTTATAAACACCAAGACATCTGGTCAGGAATACTGGAACACTGGGTATCCCAAGGCTGGATTCCTCTGCCAGAACTGCAGGGTCAGGGCTGTAGTAGATTTCAGCAGCAGAGGGACAGGCCCAATTTGCATATCATCCTACTAGATAGCAAGCTCAGAGGTTAGAGGCCTTGGGAGAAGATAGTGGCCAGAAAAAAAAATATGAGTGTCCTGGGGGAGTCAGATTTTAATGATATCATATGGGACAATATGATTCCTTATTATGTGTTTGTCCTGGAGTAAATACTTAGCACCTATTGCTTTATTTGATTTATACATATGTATAGAAACAATGTGAAGAAAATATCAGATGTAAAATTTTACAGATATACAATTTCAAATGGAAGCATAAGACATTAGATGAGATGCCTAGAAGCACATATCTGGTAAGAGGGAGCCCCAAGTGTGGACTCTGTTCCTCACCAATGGACCTGTCAGCTCCCTTGAACCAGGTTCACAACAGAGACCTATCTTGTGAGATTTGTAACATCCTTCTTTGTGTGATGAGAACGTTTTGTGACTTTGCTGCATTTTACTGTTTATCTAAAGAATACAGAGAGAACCCAGTTTCATGCAGGTGTATTTAAAGGAATCTGACATTTCACAAGTCATTATCTTTTTTTCAACCTCTCCATGCTAGTAATCTTTTTTTTTTTTTTAAGCGTTTATAACATTTATTGTCTGAATACAGTAAACTTAACCATAGCTAATAATATATATCCATTAATGATTCCTTGTTATATATACAGCATATAGATAAATATTCTGCACATGTGATTTCATTTAATCCTTATAACAAATTATGTGATTGTTATTGCTTACCCATGTGTAGATGAGGAAACAATCTCAGATGTTAATGGCAATAGTTACAGTAATGTCAATATTAGCGAAAATGTAATGTTCACTTTGTGTTCTAAGTGATTTGAAGACATTGGTATATTCACTACAAACCTTTGAGATGGGTAGTTTTAATATTTATATATATGTTTTACCCATCAGGAATCAGAAGCAACATCCTGCCCAAGATAAATCAGATAGTAAAGAGCAGAGACAAGGTAGGACTTAGGTTACTGTATTTTTTTTCCTTCCCATTTCTTAAACTATACCCTATATAATTATTAAAAAACAATGCTGAAATAGTAGTCTCCTGATATTACTATAACAATTATTATTATTTTATTATTCTTTTATGGTAGCTAATAAAACATATATACTGACATCTTGGATCACTTAAATATTACAAATTGTGGTACTGCTTTCATTGAAAGACCCCCTCATCTTGGCCGCTCTCTTGTTCCATAATCTCCTCTCCCTTATCCCTATCTATCTCCCTGGTTTTCCTTTTGAGTCTTCTGCAAAGTGCTGAAAATGTCACAATCAGTAACTGTATTGGTTTTAGCATCAGAAAGTTCTAATAACATGTGGGATTCCTCCTGTTTCTATGCTCTTCTCTACTTTTCCTGTACATGGAATAAACATTTTTGCCTTTCCATATTTCATAATTTTCCATTGAAAACTGGATATTTTGAATATTATAATGTGGTTTCTCTGGAAACAGACTCTCTCCTCTTGGCAGGGCTTGCTGTTGCTGCTTGTGGGTGTAGTTGTTTTTTATTGACCTTTCTAATTTTTTTTACAAAGACTGTTTTCTTAGTTGTATGTGGTCCCTGAAGTCTTTATTCATTAGCTTTGTGGTTTGCTAGTGATTTGACAATGATTTGATTAAATGCTTGTAGCAAAAAATATATGGTTCCATTCCATGTTGTGTGT
>JAQZBX010052065.1:0-19223 GCA_029593785.1 Cabassous unicinctus
ATTCCAAGTAATTTATGTAGCTATTCCACCCTGAAGGAGGGGGACTGTCATTCCTCACTCCTTAAAAGTGGGGTTCACATAGTGACTTCCTTCCAAAGAGTACAGTTTGGAAAAGAGGGGGAACAGTAACTCCACAGTGGAGAATCCTCCCAACACAAGCTCAACCAGGTGATCATGGACAACATCAGCAACAGTCATAAATCATGTTGCTAGTATGTACCACTGATATAGGATGACAATGGCATTTCACTCAGTAATCTTCCTCCTCCAAACCCATAACCCCAGTCTAATCATGAGAAAAACATGAGACAAATTCCAATAGAGGTATCTTCATCATACAAAACCCCTGACAAGTATTCCTCAAAACTGTCAAGGTCATTAAAAAGAAGGAAAATCTGAGAAACTGACATAACCTAGAGGAAATTCAGACATGACAACTCTTTGTATTGTAGTATCTCAGATAGGATTCTGGTTCAGAAAAAAGGCCTTAGGGAAAAACAAAGGCAATCTGAGTAAACCAGGGACATTACTTAATAAAAATGTATCAACGTTAGTTCATTGATTGTAACAAATGTACCAAACAAAGATAGGATGTTAATAATGGGGGAAACCGGGTGCAGGGTACATGGGAACTCTCTGTACTATCTTCTCAACTTGTCTGTAAAACTAAAATTCTGTTAAAAGCTTAAGTATTTATAAAAAAAAACACCACAAGTTAGAGTATAGACTAAATAAGAGAAACACATTACCAGATGTCACTGAGCAGAAAAACCCACTTTTCCTGCTTCAGCTTCAAGAATCCACAAAGGAGATGGTAGCAGCTCTCTCACCATGGTACAGTGGAAGCAACTGAGCTCTGTGCCTTTCATGGCCACAGCCACAATGCCACATTCACATAAGCAGAAGTGAAACTGCCTTGCAATCACAGGCCTATTTATGGAAACCTCCTCCATTAGATATTGATGTGTGCTAATTTACCTATTTAAACTTAAATTGTACAGGAGTTTGGGATCTTCCATCCTTCTCTGCCCTATTTCTACAAAGAGTCAGATTAGTCATGTTTCTTTATAAATATATTGTAGCATCTATTCTGCAGTCTCCTCTCCTTGAGGGTGAAGGTGATTGAGATGAATCTGGCTTACTTGTTGAGGTGGTGTTTGCCAGGTTTCATCACTGTACAGTTAACATCTGTATTAGTGAGGGTTCTCTAGGGAAACAGAATCAACAGGAAATATCTGTAAATAGTATGAGATTTTACAAGAGTCTCTTATGTTACCGTGGGGGTGCACAAGTCCAGGTCCTGCAATCAGGCTGCAATCCAGGGGCTCCGATGAAAGTCCAATGAAGGTCCTTGATGAGTTTCTGGGAGATGCTGGCTGTCCAAAATGAGCGGGGAAATTCTCTCTGAATGCTGAAATCACATTCCCTTTTAAGGCATTCAACTGATTGGCTAAAGCATCACTCATTGCTGATGGCAATCTCCCTGGATGATGCACATGTAATCAGCCATCTAGGCAGTAAACTCACGGATGACTGAAACCCATAAATGTCCTAGTATTACAATGGGCCCAGTGCTTGCTTGACCAAACAACTGGGCACAGCTGACTGGCTGAGTTGACACTTTAGCCTAATCATCACACCATTCTCCACCCTTTCAAAACTGTACTCTTTGGAAGGAAGCTATTATGTGAAACCTACATTTAAGGAATGGGGAGTTTACAAAAATATCCCAGCCCCAAAGGACACCAAAAGCTGTCTCCCAGGCACTGCAATATAAGGCCTCACTGGATTGATGGATGATAGGAGATGATAAATATAACCTGATTCTTGATTTTGAAAATCTAGAAATTTAGCAAAAATAAAAGTCATCAAAAGTAGAACATTGGGTTGCTTGATGTAGAAACGAGTGTCATACAGTTTTAAATAACTCTTTCTGAAATGTTAATTTTACACCTATGTTACAAACAACAACAGTAAAACAGGAAACATTTGCTCCACTCTGCACTGTTTGGCAACCCAAGCAATCACATCAACCCCAGGGAAAAGGCTATTATTCTTTGTGCCTTCATTTCAGGTAGTGTGTTACCTTGGAAGGCAGACAGTCATCATGAGGACAATCTTTAGAAACTCTAGACATGTTTTGAGTCCAAAGTGGAAATTCAGAAAGCAAAGAGGTCGAAGTGTGGGAAGAACTGAAGATGCATATTTAGACTGTGGCCTTAAACATTGCTTTGAACTTTTGGCATCATGGACCTCATCCATAAGAAAACCATACGAGTACCAATATAAAGTTCAAAATAAACAAAATCAATGCCAACACTATCATTAATATTGGATCTTCTACTTATCTGCCTGGGCAAAATCACACATACTTATATACATGTTGCACACACTTAGCTCTCCCTCTATTGGCTGTTTCTTTGCTTCAACTATATTCTTAACTGAAGCAAGCCAGACAGAAAAGGACAAATACTCTATGTGCTATTATGAACTAAATATATTGTGTAAACTTATGTAGTTAATAATTAAGGTATAGGTCACCAGAAAATAGAATGAGGGCAGAGAACAGAAAGCTGAGGGTTAATCTATGCAGAATTGGTAAAAAGGTTGTTTGTAAATCTTTGGAAATGAAAGGAAATGGTGAAAGCACATCATAGTGTTTGTAAATAGCAGAGCTATTATATGGGTATGACAGTGGTTGAAAGGGAAAGTCTAAGAACTCATATATCACTAGAAGAAGAGCTTAAAAATGTAACATTGGACTATATAACATTAATGAAATGTCATGTGAAATATGAATATGGGTAATATTGCATATATAGAGGGTTTTTACAAAATATAAATACAAATTTATATTTTGTTCATCTGTTTTTTGTTTATTATTATTCAAATATTAAAAATGCTCTAATAATGATTGAAGTGATGAATGTACATGGATGTGATTTTACCAAATACCATTGATTGTACACTCTGGATGGATTTATGCTTTATTAATAAAAATGATTTGGTAAAAAAAAAAGTAGTGAGAACACCAAATCCTAGTTAGGATGCTGGGAAACTAGATTCTGTCATTCACTGCTGGTGGAAAGGAAAGACGGTGCAGCCTCTCTGGTACTTACTTCATGTCAAACTGAAATATTTCTAGTTTTCATTCTGTAACACAAAACTCTTAGGATCAGTCCCCTGTTGAAAGTCTCAGGTAATTCAACACTGTGCATACACCAGTGGCTTTCTAGGCTACCTTGAGAAACTTTAAACATATAAAAGGCCCCAGTTGTCCAGGCTGGTCCCCATCCCAGGGATCCTGGTTTCAAAGAACCTGGAGAAGGCCTGGCCACTGGTATTCATGAGCGATTCCATGTGGATTCCAATGTACAACCAGAGCAGGGAACCCCAGAATCCTAGCTGTTTAGATGGATGGACAAGGCCCTTCTGAACTAGGTGTCACCCCTTTGGCTTCTCCCCACATTTGGTGGGCTGCACAGACTCTGTGTCCAGCCCCAGTGATTTCTTGCTGGTCCCTAAATGCTATATTCAGTCATCCTTCTGTGACTTTCTATCCTCTTCCAGTACTCACAAGTCCATGTCCCCCATTCTGGATAACTCCATCCCATCTCCATTTCATGGAGACATGTTCCCCAGGAAGTGGTATTACACCTTCTCTACCTGCCTCAGAAAATATTCCTTTTCTCCACCATTGCATGTGCCATTTTTAATTTTAATTGCATTTGGAAACATCTCTCTTCCCAAAGGGCAGGACACATGTCTCCATGTCCTCAATACCTGGTATCCATAAGGTGCTCAATGGTGCTTGTCATGGAACATTAAGTGGTTAACAAGCCTAGTGAGTAAAGTCCTAGTCCTAGCCCCATTTCACAGGTGAGGAAACAAAGGATTGGAGTCTGCTTTCCTTATTAATACTCTGTGAAGGATTTTCCTCATTACAAGATGTGATGGTTAATGTCGTGTCAACACACCTAGGTTATGAAGTCCAGCTGTTTGGTCAAGCAAGCACTGGCATGATTGTTAATGTGAGCATACTGTGTAGTTGGGGTTTAAATCATTAGTCAGTTGATTGCTTAAAAACTAAAGTCTGGGTTGCACCTCTTGATATTCTGATTTAATTGTTATGGAGTGTGACATGGGCACCGGGTTTTTTCAATCCACTCCAAATGATTCTAATGTGCATCAAATTTGAGAATCGCTGGATTGGTTATAATCCACACCTAACTCATCTCCCTACTTACCCACCCCCTCTACAGTCTATTTAAAAAACAACAAATAGAGATACTTTTAAAGTATAAACCTTTTCATATGAAATTCCTCTGCTCAGAATTCCCCAATGGTTCCGCATGTTACTTAAGAGTGAAACGCAAAGGCTTTACAATGGTCTACAAGGTCTTACATGAGCCATTGCCCCCATTCCACCACTTCTCTGACATTGATTACTCTTCCTCTCACAACCTGGTTCACACTGGCCTCCTTACTTTCCTTGAACACACCAGGCATTCTTTCACCCTAGGACATTTGCACTAACTATTCTGTCTGCCTGAAATACTCTTCCCTAGAAATCTCCTATAAAGTATCTGTTCATTAATTACTATCTCAATAGGGCCTATGATAATCCCTATTTAAAATGACAATTGTTCTGCCTGCTTCTCATTCTTGCTTGTTACTCTCTTTCTCCCTCATTTATCTGGCTCTTCTTTTTCTTTTTTCCATATCCTTTTCACACACCAGATAATTTTCTTCTTCATTGTTTATTTTCTGTCTCCCCCCGATAGAATGCAAGTTCCATAAGGAGTCATATTAATTTGTTTTTTTACTGATGTATTCCAATCACTTAGAACAGTGACTGGAAAATTAATAGACACTCAATACATCTTTGTTGACAAAATTAATGAGTTAATTTATTCAAAACAGGTAATGCAGATAGTCCATTCATTCATTCTTCAACAAATATCAATTAGAACTACATACTAATGTGAAACATGAATAGAAGGATTCAACCATATGAAGATTATGGGGAAGAATGTCCCATATAGAAGAAAGAGAAAGTGCAAAGGCCCTGGGGTGGGAATAAGCTTGGCAGAGAGCAGGCAAGTGATTCCAGAGATAGGAATAAAGGAAGAAGGGTAGAAAGAAACAGAGGCTAGGTCATACTGGTTTTGGAAAGAGTTTGGACTTTAAAAGAAAACAAGCAATTGAAGTGTTTTAAGAAGAGAAGTGACATGATCTGATTTATGTTTCATGAAATAACTGAGACTGCTGGATGTACTGCAAGGGAACAAGAATGGAAACAAGGATATCAGTCACTTGATTGCAGGGTATACAAGTATCCTTGAGGAATATGCAAAGTTTTCCCAAGAGGTACCCAGGCCTGGATATATTTTTAAGGAAATAAATCTCCATATGCACTCTCCTCTAGTCAATCACTTGCTTGTAATGGAGATGCAGGTTCTCCTTTCCCATCTTCATTTACACAGTCATCCTTCTGCCACTTGACAAGAGAAGAACACATCTTTAGCTCATTCCTATGGTACATTGCTTCTGGGTGTAAAAATCTACAGGGTGTTAAACAATGGACAAATGGAAATATTGGTGTTCGTGTTTTAAGAAAGTGAGTAATATTTTTATAAGTTGCTTGGTTTCATCAATATCTTAGGATGGCCTAATAGAGTTGACAGATGAAAAGGCATGAAAATTAATTTTGATGAAAGATGAGTATGCAAATTTTGGTACAAAATTAAGAAGAATTTCAAAGAATTGAGTAACTCCAACCTCATAAAATCCTTCCATTGTCATTTATTGGCTTATGTGGATATATGTTTCTCTGCACTTACATCTATGAAAACAAATGCTGAACCCTCTCTTCTAGCAATATGTATATTTTTCTACAGATATACCTTTTTAAAAGCTAATTTTATCTCTCTCATTAAGATACTACTAAAAAATTATTTTTAAATTCAATGATCATTACTTGTAATTTATTATGTTGTTTTGAACATTTGCATACTACTACTAATTATAATCATAATTCAAAAGGCATTTAAAACACTCAAAAACTATTGGTGA
Organism: Cabassous unicinctus; assembly: GCA_029593785.1. NCBI lineage: Eukaryota > Metazoa > Chordata > Mammalia > Cingulata > Chlamyphoridae > Cabassous > Cabassous unicinctus. The sequence continues at coordinate 6,076 of JAQZBX010052065.1, forward strand.
TAGGAAAAACTTGCTTATAGATGATTATTTTCTAAGTGTTCAATGTGTTAGCCTTTTCTCATTAAATTAGAAGGAGTGTGAGGTACAGTTGAAAAACAATGGAATTTGTGGTGAAAGGAACTGGATTTGAGTCTTGACTTATATTAATTACAATGATTTCTTAACCTTCCTTAGCCTCATTTTTCTCATCTCGAAATCAGCATAATGACACTTACCTTAAAGCGAGGTTTCAAATGAGATCAAGTAAATGAATGCATTCCATAACTGCCAGGGTTTTTTCATCTATGCCTCTCTCTGATGACGTCCTTATCTTTGGACACTAGCTTCCTCTACTGGCAGAAAGCATGCTTGCTGGAAGCTCCCAAACTGATATTCCACAGCTCCTTTCACTGGAGGGGGAGTGATGATTTTTTTCCCTTGAGACTCAGATTGGCCTCACTTGGATAGGTGCCCATCCTTTTGGCCACTCAGCTGTGATTGTGGGGATGGGGTCATGTAAGAACGTGTCAGTTCCTGCTCTTGCCTTCTGAATGGGAACAGAAGCATTAGTTGCCAGGAGAACACAGTGAGAATGGACAGATGCATAAATATCCCTAGGCAGGTAAAGAACCCTCTGCTTTGCAATACTTTTGCAAATACCTGGACTTGAGTTCCAACTCAACCCCTTGGTAGCACCCCCATGGGGTAGGCAAAGATCCCTGTTCCCTCTACCTCACTGTATTCTGAGCATCAGATAATGTGTATAAATGGTCTTTGTGAACTCTAAAGTATTTATCAAATATTAGGAACTACAAATAAAATAGTAGAGTGTGGAACGAGTCCTGGTTCTTTTATTAAATACGTGTGTTAGTCTGAGTAGATCACTTAGCTGCTAAGTGTCCTTTTCCTATCTAAAAATGGAGCTCTCAATACTTTACATATTTCTTCTCGACTGGATATGGAAGGTGAAACATAAAAGTACTTTGAAAAATGTATGCGAAAAATGACATCAACATTAGTTTTCACTGTTCTCAATTCTTATGCATTTCCTATTTTCAAAAATTTTAATTGACTAGGTGGAGTAGATATGATAGGGAACTTATGTATGCCAATGTAATCCATAAACATCTTTGAGAAAAAGCTGAGTGAATCTTTTTTTGGGGTGAGGTGGGGGTTAAGGGACAGTCCTTCTGGAGAAAGGTCAGTTGGTAATTTACTTAATATAAGGAAAAAATAATTTCTCTCTAATGCAACAAATATAAAATACTGCTTTAGTTGCATCTCATTGTTTTTTTGACCTAAGATTGCCAGTTTGGTTGTCTTTATGAAGAGATCCATGTCCAAAATGTGAAATCCAAGCACTGTCAAAAATCTAAGAATGTTGATGAGAATGGAGATGAAATTAATTTATTTCAATCCCTTTGGAAATTCCAGATGAACTATTAGGTTGGTGGAAAATATTATGGTTTCAGACCATGAATTTTAAAATATTATAACTAGGCTCAAACACATCGTTAATAATCAGATTGGGAACCATTACATCCAACAAATTTTTGCCAATGAGAAATGAGTTTGTTTATTCTTGTAATGAAAAATCCATTCTTCGGGATTCAATGAACTTTGGAAAGCATTTTCTGCATCCTGCTGGTTTTGGAAGCATTTTCCCTGCAAAAAGTTGTTGAGATGCTTGAAGAAGTGGTAGTTGGTTAGCGAGAGGTCAGGTGAATATAGCGGATAAACCAAAACTTCATTGCCCAATTCATTCAAATTTTGAATCATTGGTTGTGTGATGTGCAGGTGGCTGTTGTCAAGAAGAATTGGGAGTTTTCTATTGACCAATGCTGGCTACAGGTTTTGCAGTTCTCGGTGTTTCTCATCAATTTGCTGAGCATACTTCTCAGATGTAATGGCTTCCCTGGGATTCAGAAAACTGTAGTGGAACAGACTGGCAGCAGCCCACCAAACAGTGACCATGACTTTTTTTTTTCTGGTGCAAGTTTGGCTTTGGAAAGTGCTTTGGAACTTCTTCTCAGTCCAACCATGAAGCCGGTAGTCACCCGTTGTTGCATAAAATCAACTTTTTGTCACACATCACAATCCAATCAAGAAATGGATACTGTCATTGCGTAGAATAAGAGAAGACAATATTTTTGATTTTTGGTCAGCTCATGAGGCACCCACTTATCAAGCTTTTTCACCTTTAAAATTTGCTTCAAATGCCGAACCATTGAATGGTCGACGTTGAGGTCTTTGGCAACTTTTTATGTAGGTGTAAGAAGATCAGCTTTGATGATTGCTCTCAATTGGTCATTGTCAACTTCTGATGGCTGGTCCCTACACTCCATCTTCAAAGCTCTTTTGTCCTTTGCAAACCATTTTTTTTTAAGAAAATTAAAATTTATTAAGAAAACAATTTTTTGAATCTGTAATTTGGTTCTTTAAAAAATATTATAAAACAGTTCATCTTTTAAACAGATATCTTTGAGTCACTTCAGCAATTCATTCCAGAGCATTAAAAATCAAAGGATAGTTTTTCTTACAATTAGGTAGCTTAGTTTGAATAAAAACTATTTGAAAAAACTAAGACGATCTGAAAATGAGATATTAATTAAAATGATTAATTTAAAATACATTCAGAATTCAAATGTATCTGATTTAGAAGAAAAATAAAAGATGCTGATTTGGCATTATCTCAAATAATTATCTATTATCTTAAATATTACAGTTATAGGGTGAAGTTACTCTGGAAAACTTTTACTTATATAGAGTGTGAGCACTTTCTAGCAACGTTAAATGACTGATACATGAGAGTTATGATAAGAGCTTGGTTTTGTGACTATTATATGTTTAAACTGGTGAGTTTTTCAGGGTCTTTACTCTATTTTGTGTTAAATGTGTACACTCTTGCCTTGGAAAAGGTTTGTGTCCTACTAATTGAAATGCATTCAAAAAATAAAAGGAAGGAGGGCATTCCTAAAGAAGCTACAGCAAAATGGGGCACCTCTAAATGGACTGGTGTGGGAAATATATCATTATATGCAGAATAAAGATCACTCTGACCCCACTAATTTTAATTTACAATAAGTACATTGGTAATGGAATTCAGTTATTAGTGTACTGTGTATTATGAGGACATTTTCAAGGTTAGTTAGTTAGCACAGTTTTTGTTATGTCTGTTTCCTAGCTATACAGAGAATTACAGAAACCAAGTTGAAGGAACAAAATAAATAATATATATTATCAATTTTATTTTTATAGATGGATCACTAAGGTAATCATATCCCATTTGAAGATCTAGAAAACCTTTGTTGCAGAGAACCAAACTAAATGGCACATGAATTTTATTAAAACTCTTTCCCTTTGAAAATATTTACATAAAGTGTTTCAATCAGAACAAATTTGCTGCTAAAAACCAATATTTTCCATAGTAATTACAGAAAGAACTAGAGAAACCCTGTATTTTTAGGAGAATTGAAATTGCTCTTATAATTTCAAATTTTTAATAGAATCAGAATTTGGAATTTAGGTTTGTTTTTTTTTTAAATATATTTTTATATACTTTTTAAAACCAATTTATTGAAGTATATCATTCATACATGAACATACATAAACTATAAGTTTTCAGTAAACATCGTTAACTTACAAAACAAACATGCATAACATCATATAGGCCTCCCACACATCACCCCCCACCCCAAATGCCCTGCATTGTTGTGAAACTTTTGTTAACAAATCATGAAAGAGCATCGCCAAAGTATTACTACTAACTATAGTCCGTATCTTCCTCTGCTATACATTTTTTAAGGATTTATTTATTTATTTACTTTAATCCATTTAAAACCCCCTCCCCCATTTTTGCTGTTTCTGTGTCCATTCACTGGGTGAATCTGTGTCCGTTTCCTGCCCTCTCTTCTCATCCTTCTCTTCCTGTTTTCACTGGGATTTGATCCTAGGACCCTCTGATGTGGGAGAGAGATGTCCTACCACCTGTGCCACCTTAGTTCCTGATTTTTTGGTGCGTCTTGTTTTGGCTCCCCGTTGTATAAATCTGTTATGTCATCATCTTGCTGCGTGGCTTGTGAGGCCTGACGTTGCACCCGCTCGCGGGCCTAGTGGCTTGCCCACTCATGGGGGCTGGTGGTGCACCCACGTACAGGGCCTAGTAGCCCACATGTCTTTCATATTTTTCTTTTTTCTAATTTTTACCAAGAGGTCCCGGGGACCAAACCCAGGTCCCTCCATATGAGAGATGGATGCCCAACCACCCGAGCCACATCTGTCACCCTTCTATATCTCTTAAGGTTGAACAAAGATACCCAAAGTTATAAGTCTATTCCCATACAGGATGGTTATATAATAAATCAGGCTTAGTTTATCAACAGCATTCTAAAAGCCAGACCTAGGGAGGAAAACTAGGTCTGGGGACACATGCATGGTTTCTAATATAGCAAATGTTTAGCCTACCTTGATTTATATATATACTTTTGAGAAAGGTATTTAGGTTACATAAATGTTACATGAAAATATAGGGGATTCCCATATGCCCCGCTCTTACACCTCCCACATTTTCCCTCATCAACAACATCTTTCATTATTATGGTACATTCATTACAACTGATGAAAACATTTTAGAGCATTGCCACTAAGCATGGATTATAGTTTATATTGTAGTTTACACTTTCTCCTGTGCAATTTTGTAGGTAGTGGCATGATATGTAATGGCCCATATCTGTCATTGTAATGTCATTCAGGAAAACTCCCAACTCCCCAAAATGCCCTCATATTTCACCTGTATTTCCCTCTCCCTGCCCTCAGAACCTCTAGTGGTCACTGCCTACATATGAATGATATAGTTTCTTCCATTGCTAGAATCACAATAAGTCTATAGTAGAACACCAGTAAGTTTACTTTATCCCATAGTTCATTCCCCAATCCTGAGGTTTCTGGGATGGTGTTGCCCACTCTACCTCTAATTAAGAGATGGCTCTGATCCCATGGGGCAGATGGATGGGACTTTCTTGCTTACAGTTGTAGACTCTCTCAGTTCCTTGGGATGGTCGTTGTCCATCATCAACTGTTAGTTGTCCTGGGTGAGTCCAATGAACTGGAGAGGAGGTATTGCAACTCCGTTGAATTTCAGGGCCCAGCTGGGACATGTACAGCCCAGAGATTAAAGTCTCTTAGATGTACACCTACCAAATCCAGTACCAACTATTGGTTCAAATAAAAGGGACAGAAGAGGCATGTGTAGAGAAGTAACATCTAAGTCTAACTCTGTCACATTTGGGAGCAAAAACTCCAAAGTTGGGCCACTGGCAAGGCACCAAACTCCAGAGCTATCTGCCATGACTGTAGGTCCTGAGTTTCTCCAAAGCCCTCGGGATAACCACTATTTGGGGTAGCATCTTCCAGGGTCATCTATGAGATACTGTTGAGACATGCATAAGCGTACCTCTCTGATGACCTCCTGACTCACTTTGATATCTCTTACCCATATACATTCATTTGTTTTGACCTTTTCCCCCTTTTATTCAAGGTCTTTTCCCAATTGTTATCACCAGTCAGAGCTTGGTAGTAATCCCTCAGTGCCACGGAGGCTCATACACTGGAGTCATGTTCCATGGTTGGGGGAAGGTAATGCATTTATATGCTGAGTTTGGCTTAGAAAGAGGCCACATTTGAGGAACAAGGAGGCTTTCAGGAGGCAACTCTTAGCAAAACTTCTTGAACCACCACTGCACTGTACGTTCATTAGCTGTTCCTGGCCAAATGCATTCTTGATGTTGCGAGTTGTCTATGCTGCTTTATGACCCATTTTAAACTCAAATAGGAAAACTGCTTGAATTTGCTTTTTATCTAACATCATTTCCACAGTCTAAAATAAATATAAAATAACAGCAGGTAATAAGTCACTAGCAAATAAACATAATGTGAGAAATGCCCATTAAAATGATATATTACAAAACCACATTTATTTAAGAAAGTATTGCAATATCAAACAGCAAATTCCAACAATGCAAAACTGCAATTACTTTTGTACCAATGTAATAGATGAGATGAGGAAAGGCAATTTCCTTTGGCCAGCAGGTCCTGAAGGAAGAAGGTCCTGAAGGCAGATGTCAAACTTCCTGTCCAATGACTCCTCTCAAAGCTGAGCAGCTCAGGGACTTGACCTTGACCCTCTGTCAGGAGGGGGAGCCATAAACACCGGTCCAGAAACTCTGCCCCTGGCCTCAGATGCTCTACCACTTGCCCCTTACTGAACTGCTGCACATGGGTCTAGAACCACCTACACTGGCCATGGATGCTCAATTATTTACCCCTTTCTGAACTGCCCCACAGTGGCTTCACCTCTTGCCTGCAAACATTCCTGACCCTCAGTCCTTGTCCACTGGGTTATTGGGGGCAGTGCAACCTCTCAGATCCGAGTCCACATCTCTGTATTAGGAATAAGGAGTTACTGCAAATGCTTTCTAAGAACTTTTTAAAAATTCAATTTCCAGTCATCCTACAGGGACCCTGAAAATTCAATATTGTGGAAGAATTTATTGGGAAATGGCAGAAAAAGCAGAGCTTAGATAAATGGGAGAGAAGGCTGGAAATATACACCAAGATTTGATGTGGACTCCTCTAAGCAGAGAGAGCATGCTCTGCCTTTTGTAGTTACCTTCTAATCTGTTAATTATTCCTTCCTTTTGCTAATGCTAAGGGGAAGGGCCCTAGTTGTTGTTGGTTACCCCACCAATGGTGGGGGCCAATCGTGAAGTCTATTGGGAATATCCGGGGCTGAATTTTTGAATTTTAAAATGTTACTTCATGTTTCTTCATATTTACAATTCAGTTATCAACAATACTTTAAAGTTTCCAATAATCTTTTCACAGAACTTAATACTATGTTTTCTACTTATTTCATTATTATATTAAGTAGTAACCACAGCATTCATAATAAATGACTTGCTAGTACCAAGGAACATAATGAGTGTTATGTATACATCAGGTCATTAAATCCATCAACAACCCTCATTCCAGATAAAGAAATTGAGGCTGAGAGAACTTAAGGACCAGAGTTAAGGACACTAAGAGGTAGCTTTGAAGAGGCAGATGGGGGCAGTGGCCATGCACTTGACATACACAGGATTTAGTGCCAGCATTCTAAAGGGTCTGCCACAGGACATTCGATGGGGAGCAGGAGACAAAGAAGGCCCCAGAAAACAATCAGATAAGCCTGTAAATTTATAATACTCAACTCTGATGGGAGTTATCACAGGGAAAATAAGGAACTATGAGATCATAAAACAGGGGGAACCAGTCTAACTGGGGGTGTCAGGGAAAACTTTTGTGAGGAAATGCCAGATAAACAGATATCTGAAGAATGAGAAGCACTACCTGGGCAAAGGTGGAGAAACAGTATTCCAAGCAGAGGAATGGCATCTGCAAAGGCCCCGAGATAGGAGGAGGCAAGATGAAAGCAGTGGACTGAAATAAGCTGTAGCCATTTGGCAGTTTGATGTAATTATGAATTCCAAAAATCTATATTAGATTATGCTTGTAAACTGATCTGTTAATCTGGGCATGATTAGGTTATGATTAGGGCGTTGACTGGGCCACATCAGTAGGGTGTTCAGCCCCACCCCTTGGTGGGTGGGGGAATCAAATATAAAAGGCAAGGCAAAGGACAGAGGGAGCAGTTTTGATGTTGGAGTTTTGATGTTGGAGAGAAGGCCCCAGGAGAAGAGAAGCAAGCTGTTCGCCTGATAGACTACAGCTGACCTTGTGGAGGAAACAGAGGAGCTAAGCCCAGAGAGAAATGCAGCCCCAGGAAGAGAGGAACCCAAGAAGCCTGAACCCTGGCAAACATCAGCAGCTGTCTTGCTCTAACACGAGGCAATGGACTTTGGTGAGAGTAGAAACTTGATGCTTTATGGCCTGGTAACTGTGGACTTTTACCCCAAATAAATACACTTTATAAAGACCAACCCATTTCTGGTATTTTGCATTAGCGCCCCTTTGGCTGACTAATACAGAAGCGAATGTGGCTAAAGCACAAGGAGCCAGGAAAGAAAGAGGGAAGAATGGGGCAAGATGAGGCTGGAGGCTCAGAGCAGGTTAAGGATTTTGGTCCAAATCTCAAGGGTAATGGGAAGCCACTGCAGGGGATTTTGTGCAGGTGGGAGAAGATCAGCTTTCTGCAATGTAGAGAGCACCTGATGGGCATGATGTGCAACTGCAGAATTAACCAACTGGGGGGAAGGGGCAAAAGGGGGGAGGAGGGGAGACCGGTGAGAAGTCTATGGTGGTGGCCCAGAAGAGATGCTGGAAAAGGTGGTGGTGATGAAGATGAAGGGAAATGGTCAGGGTTGGAAAAATATTTAATACAGAAATCAACAGAACTAGTAGGTGAGTTAGATAGAGGAGGGTGGGGGTGGGGGGGGTCAAGGTGTCTGAGGTGACTGGTCCTCTAACTTGGGTAAGTGGCTAGATCTCAGGGCTTCTCACAAGGAGAAAGAATACAGGACAGAGACACAGTTTTGTGGGGAAGATCATGAGTTTAGGTGTTAACATGTTGGGTTTGAGATACTTTTGAGGCATCCAAGTAGAGATGTAGAGTAAGTATATGTTGGCTATATAGGTCTAGAGCACTGAAGAAGTCATCTCGACTGGTGATTTCTGTTGTTTGAAGTTTCAGAGAAGTCAGACAGGTTTGTCTACCTCCAGAAGCAACACCCTTGAGTCACTAAACTCTGGGGTTAAGAGGTCAAAAGTGTAAAGCAGGGAGTGGATGTGGCTCAAGTAGTTGAGTGCCCTCCTCCCACACGGGCCATCCTGGTCTCAGTTCTGCTGTCTACCAAAGAAGAAAAACAAACATCAAGCTGAGAATGAGCAAACAACAATGAGGAAAAACAAAGAAGGAGGGAATGGATGTGGCTTAAGTAGTTGAGCACCTGCCTCTCACACAGGAGGTCCTGGGCTCTGTTCCAGTGCCTCCTAATGACAAAAACAGACAAGGAGCAGACAAAAAGCATGAAGAACAAGCAAACAGACTAGGGAGCCATATCAGGGGACCAGAAAACATGTAAAGGAACAGAAGTCAGGATCTGAACCCTGGTCTTCTAGGTCTCAATTTTATGTTCTTCCCATGCTATTACTTTGGTATATAGATCATTGTGGAAAGTTATCACTCTTAGTGACAGATGGTGTGCAATCAGACATGAAACTAAGACCTTTATAAAAACATCAACTATTTAACAATGTCAATGGAACTTTAATAATAATAATAATAATTAAAAACAATAACATCATTTATCTTTCCTAAATCAGAATAGTGAGCAGATAGAAACTGAAGAAAAGTAGAGATGGAAAAGAGGCGTAATCCTGAAGAGTGGGTTTTCAAGGAAAGCCTTCTTTATATGTAGATGCATACAAGTTATTTTTCAGAAGTCAGACACTGTCAAGACATATCCATGTTGAATTAACTAAAACACACATTTCTAATCCTACTTTAGGTGACTTAGTGCTTACCTGTTATCCTCACCACAGTTTCCCACATTGATAGCTGGACTAGTTGTTAAGCGCTTTTGGCTTCCATCACAAATTCTAAACACACTTAGCTGCTCTATTTTTTTTTTTCTTGAGGTGTCAGGGATTAAACCTGGGGCTGTGTACATGGGAAACAGGTGCTCAGCCACTGAGCTATGCCCGCTCCCCATTACACAGCTTTTTTTTTTAGGTACCGGGGATTGAACCCCGGACCTGGTTATGTGGGAAGGTGTCACTCAACCACGAGGGTCCCTGTGTCTCAGTGGTTTTTTCATTTGTTTTGCCTGTTGTTTGTTTCTGCTTTTTCAGGAGGCACTGTAACCGAACCCAGGAGCTCCCCCTTGGGAGGCAGGCACCCAATAGCTTCAGCCACATCTGCTCCCTGGGCTCTTTAGAGGATGAGTGCCTCACTCATCCTCCTGGAGGTGGAACTAAATGGGACAACAGAATCACATGACATTTTGATCAATCTAAGTTCCTCCTTCACATTCAGTATGAGGACAGAATACCAAACCAGCACTTGGGACTTGATAACTCACTTGTTAAAGACAATAGCTCTTCTAAGACACTAAATAGTACACACTACCCATTTCAGGGGCACTAAAAGGGTCCTCTGAGGTCCTAGATATTATTTAAGTGAAGCATAAATGAATATTGTAATGCACAGGTCACATTAGGAACAGAAAAAGCACTACCCATAAGTAACATTGATTCTTTCAAGTTGTTTAGACCACTTACCAGGATGGAAAATGGCTTTTTCAATTAGTAGTATTAAGAATTAACATTTGTGGGCCCATGAAGTAAATCTGAATGAAGATGGCCATTAAAATGTTAACTTATTTAAAAACTGGATTTCAAAGCTACATGCACCTTCTTTAGTTATTCTGACAGACTGATATGTTTTTCTTAAAATTTCCTTAGCCATCTTTCTTCCATATTAATGAGAAAAAGGAGGGGCATAAACTAGCCAATAGCATTTGATTTGACTCTGGAAAGCATTGCATTTGCAAAAGATTTACCTTTTAAATTATATTTTGTTTAGGTTAATATTAGAATTAGTTTTTATATTCTGAGCATAAGTTGAGGTCAGAAGGAGGTAGTTCAGGGGCACTTTAAGTGTCTAGTAGAAGCAGATCAGAAATATATGGCTAATAAAGAGATAATATTAAAGTGATAATTCTAAAAACATGATGTTATAATCACAATGTAGGAAACCTACAGATGGTCACACACAGCAATATTAAAAACCAAATCTAATTTGCTTCTATTATCCCACCAAAGTAGAGATTGCCTTCCTTTTCTATAAGCTGTAGGATCAGTAAAATTATTCTGAAGAAAAATTTAATAATCTATAGGTAGAGCTCGGTGTATGCCAGAAATGAGCTCCAAATGTGTTTTAACTCAAAGTCTTAACTGAAGAATATATTTCAATATTCTAGGGCAGGGGTTCTCAAACTATTTTGTTTTCAGGAACCATTTACACTCCTAAAAATCACTGAGGACACCAGAATTTTTGTTTAGATGGATTATATAGTTTAGCATGTTAAAAATTAATCTGAGCAATTTAGAAAATATATATTGACAAAACAATAAATACATCACACGTTAACATGAATAGCACAGTTTTAATAGAAAATATTTTCCAAAACAAAACAAAACTAGTGGGAAATGGCAGTTTTTTATATTTTTGCAAATCTCTTGAAGAGAAGACATCTGGATTCTGCATGTACTCTGCTGTGATATTTCAGTTGTGTGTTGAAGAAAATCCAGCCTCCCCCACATATGTAGCTGGAAAGGGGAGGAGTATTTTAATAATCTTTTCTGATAATTGTGGATATTCTTCTTTTATACTGCACCAAAACTCAACAAGTGGTAGTTTCTTAAAGCTTAGTCATGAGATTGGAATTATATCAATGAACTTTTCCTACTTTTATTACAAAAAAATTGACTGTTCTACCCTTGCATTTTGAAGGGACCCTTCACCTATGTATGTTTTGAAACATTACCCTTTGGTCATTTGGAACATACGGGTTCACTGATTTACGAAGACCTAACAATGATGATGCATTTGTCAACACAGTGAAAATTACAAATAACCTCTTAGAACTATTATGAAACTAGTTGGACTTCAGGGAACCTTGAAAGGGTCTGGAAACTACACTTAGATAACCACTGTGCTAGGCAGGGCACTTCAGAGTTGCTGTGGGGACTCAGAGAATCTCGACAACTAGGTCTGGGGGAGAACAAACATGCACTTGGAAATCATTCTCAAGTGATTCTGATGCTCACCCTCACATGGTGAGGAACATAGGGGTGCACACTATTTAGAGGAACTATACACGAAAAACCCCCTGTAACTTGAGAAAGTGGTTTTCTAAGTACACACGTGCTTTACAATTCCTATCTTAGTACCTTGAACTCTGTTGTATCAAAGTCATAGGAGGCAAACGCCGTGCATGTAAACTGGGGATTACGTGTTTGAGCTTAAATACCAGCCTCTAGCTTGGTTCTGTACCACAAAAAAATTCCTACATGTCTTAGACTCTCCCTCCTGCTGAGTGTTCTATAGCTACGGACTGCATGGTTTGGTGGCATATCAGCATTGTAAAAATGGTGATGCTTAGTTCCTATCAATTCAAAACATTTTTGTTATTTAACAGTTTCAATCATAAATGAAAACTAAAATCACAAGATCTCTAGTGGACCAGCAGTTCTTCCTCTCTTTCTTTATGGTGACAGTCTGGCACCACAAACAAGAAAGAGACTGCAGGAGGTGTCCCAGCTCCGGGGGAGGGTGAGCCTGAGCCAGTGCCACATATCAGACACCTCAGATGTTTCCTTCACTTTCCACCTCTATTTCAGTACCTCAAAAACTGAGGAAAGCATATCCCCTTATTCAAGGACATGCAGAAGGTACTTGAAACCAGAGGAGAACAAGGTGCGTCTTCTTAGAGGGCCAGGATAAGTATAATTTTATATTATTTTATACAACTTGCATACTGAAAAGGTGCACATTTTGGAGCACAGTGTCAAATTCCCATGAATTAAGACAAGAAAGAAACTGTCAGAGTGGCAGCTTTTATTCTATGACCTAAGACATGCCTAAGGCTTGTTATTTCTGCTGCTGGAGTACAGGGCCAGCAAAGCTTGTGGAGCACCCATCTATTTACACCTCTGAAGAGAAGCTTTAAAACGGGCAAGTAAGCAATTGGCCTGTACAGCAAAGTTTTAGGTACGGGTTATATGCCACCCATCAATAGGCTCTTCCACTGTTGGCTACTGGTGGCACTTAATACACATCATCCATTGGCAAATCATTTCTTGTCCTTTTGGACATTGTGACAGTTTCAATAATAAGACCATTCTGTTGGCTAGAAAATAAACTTACACAAACCATAAGTTTATTAAATGAGAAATGCCCAGTTGGAAGGAATTTAATATTCATGGTAAATTTTCATGTTTTGCAAATTAGGAAGTTTTTATCTAATGTCCTGAAAATCCTTGCCTTTTCCTAAATTGATTGCTGTCCAGAATGCATGAGACCAATGGTACCTACACATTTGATCTACTGTTGAGCCTGACCTTTTCCTTTATTTTTAGACGAATCAAACTTGAAAATTCTTGCTTATCTA
>JAQZBX010052066.1:0-19225 GCA_029593785.1 Cabassous unicinctus
CTCCAAAATGCCAACAGTATGTTCCCTTCTTAGCTGTAGACCAGTGATGAGAGCTCAGTGTTGCTAATAGTATCTATGCTATTTTGCATTCTTGTAGCACTTTCAAAGTGTACATTCTATGTACATTATCTTACTTGATCCTTTAGAGCAAGGGGAGATAAGTAGGTATTGTTAACATCACTTTAAAAATGATGACTCTGATGCTGAGAGGAAGGTAATTTGTCTAAACCCCATGGCTGCTAAGTGGCAGTTCAAAGGGAAGTATCCAGGTCTGCAAGCTACTAATACTTTGTTCTTTCTACTCTACCATGACTTGCAAGATCCCTTTGCAAGGGATCTGTCCTTTGGAAAATTCACCCCCTGAAGAGAATAGACAATTTACCTGATGGTCCTCAAGTTTGGCGGTAAGTAAAAATAATAGTGCAACCCATGTTCTATCCGTTCAGTGTTAGAAGAGCAGGACATAGACACACGTGTGTGATGTCAGGACCCACGTTTCACCTGAGGTAGATTCCAGAAGAGTCAGTGTGTAAAAGTGTTGCCCACATGAGAAAAGTCTTTGTTGCTTGTTTTTTATACTCCACTGTGCTCAGGGTAGGAGTTTTACTTCAGGTTGTCTCTTCTCATGGTCACAAGATGGCTGCCGCACAGTTTTTTGTTTTATATGCAGATGAGACAGGATCCAGCAGAAAAGATACTGTCACTTCCTGAGTTTAAGAGTGAAATAGAAACCTCTCCTGGAAAAACTCTAAGAAGCCCGCCAGACAAAATTTACTCATTGTTCATTGGCCAGAACTGGGTCTCATGCTGCCCTTAAAATAATTTATTGGCGAAGAGAATAACATTGCTTGGCTGGCTCAGACAAATTAGGATTTACCCTCTGGAGGGAAAAAGGATCTTCCTTCCTAAAAGGCAGATAACTGAAAAATATTGGGGTTCTATTATAAAGGAAAAGGAGGAATTTTTTTCTTTTCTGTGTGTGGGGGAAGAAGGCAAACAAACCTAGGGCTTCTAGAAGCTATCAAGAAATTTCCGTTTTCTAAGTTTTCTCCTTTTGAGGATTCCTAAAGCACTTCTTCCATACCCCACACCTTCCAAATAGTACAGTTTTACTTCTCTCTTAAATTGCATTTGATTACAGCTTTATTGCTGGTATAGAATTTTCTGTTTAATTTCCTTTTCTTTGGGGCTGCCAATCCATGTCATCCAGGGTGTTTAAAAGTGCTCATTCAGTTGCTAACGTTATCATTATTAACAAGAAAATTTAAAGCTGCTTTTTACTGAGAATTTACTAGGTGCCACGCATTGCTCTAAGAGCTCCATCTGCATGGACTTATTTAACCATCCCAATGCTCTTGGAGGAAAGCACTGATTTTATCGTTCTTCTTTGACAGATGAAGAAACTGAGTCTCTGAGAGACTTCCTCAAGGTCACACAGCTAAAAGTGGCAAAGCAGGCCCTTGAACCATTGCTTACTGACTCCATAATCTGCTGTTTTATATTGTCTTTCAGGTTAGTTTCTATAGTGAATGAGCTGGTGCCATGATTTTTCAGCTTTCATTTGCATCATTACTCACAGCCCCTGCCTTTTTACCAGCTCAGTAAGTAGGAACATTATGATATTCTATCCACACAGCATTCCTGAGGAACTGGGGATAGGCTGGAATCATCACCACCAAGGCTAAATAAAGGTAAACAGAAGAGTGAATCAGAGGAAGACGTTAGGACGAAATCAGGAGTCTTCTGCCTCCTAGGCTGGTGTTCTCACCACTCGATCATGAAATGACTACCTTATTCAGGCCACAAACCATTCTTCCATGAAGTTCAGGGGTTCTTAGCATCCTCGTCTCAGTAATCTCCTCATGGGTCCCTAGTAAATATCAGACAATAACGCTAACCTTGATAGAAAGAAGCAAAGCAGACAAGGGAGCAGTGTGGTGGTTTTTCCATGGCAACGAGACATGGTACAGAGCAAATGGGTAGGTACCTTGTCATAACTGGTATCCCAATGCCCCCATCCAGGTCCGAGTCACAAGGTCCTTCTTGTACTTTCTGTTGTTTGCGATAAGAGAGGAGTAAAGAATCTGAATGCACTTTGTCCACAGGACAAGATGGCTTATGCCACATTGACCCCCAGTCATTCAAAAGAGCTTCTTAGTCTCTCAGGAGCACTGAATCCGACAAAGTGATGCTGTGGTATTGGGGAAAGGAGAAAACAAAGTCAGGAGAGGTGAACCATACACACCAACTGTTTAACAGTGGCCTGGTTTTCAAATAACAAAGGTCTTAATTTTACAGGCTTGAAAAGAAAATATCCTTGCTGATGGGTGAAGTACAGCTTCTCTGTGGGAAAGAGATCCCCACAAATCATGGCTTTCTCTCCCCCAAGTATCTGTTGGCCCTTTCCAAAAGATTAATCAGCTTCAAGATGGGATGATGCCACCGTGCAAGGCTGAGATCTATGATTTGCAAATGGAGGTTGGCAGGGTGAACCACAAGGTCTGTCACCAAACAAAACACAAATGCACTCATCCCTGGTCTCTGATTCAGAAAAGGGGCAGCCTGCTCCTATGCCTGGGAGGTTAGAGAGCAACTTGGTAACTGTTGTGAATGTGGGGTACAGTCTTAGTGAGCTGGGCGTCCCCTTGGGCATCTATCTGAGATGTCTCTTCTATTATTTGGATGTTAGAAGACAGTCCAGCCAGAGTATGAGGATTGATCTTGGAAAAACCCCAGAAGTGGGACCTTTTCCTCCTACCCCTTTTCCCTGTCCACAGAGAGGTAGACTGTCCCCTCTTATAACCCACTGCCATACCTCTGCCAATCTGCCATGCCGTAACTTAAATGCCACTGCCTCACAGTCGTTTTCTGTAACCACTAATCTGACGTAGCTAACCAGTATTATTGTCTTCATCAAAAAATCACCTACCAAGTGATTTTTCCCTTTCTATTTGTGTATTGCCTGTTTCCCCACAATTGAATGTAAACTCCACTGGGACCTTAACTATTGTACCAGTTAGGATGAGGTTCCTCTCCTGGTGATGGAAAATCCAAAATAGCAGGGGCTTAAATAAGATAAAAAACTTATTTCTCCCTCATGTAGAACAAGCCCAGAGATAGCTGGGACATTTAGTCTTTATTTCTTAACAGGTGCAGCCAAAAGTCAGGGGCTCTACTATTAATGAAGAAGGGGTAAACTGATACCAGAATACAATGAGCAGTCTCAAACACGTCTGTCTCATTTGCTGCTCTATACTTACTACTTAGCCAATGTTTGGCCTATAGAAGAGGCTAAAAAATATATGTTGGATTAAGTAAGTGAATGAATGGCATTCTTTGGCTTATCCACACAAAGACATGTAGGATGAAGACCCAAATCCTTATGCTGGCCTACAAAGACCTGCAGATTGGAATCCTACCCACTTCTCCAGCCTTATACCAGTCTCCCACTGTTCTGCCCTTCTTTAACTCCAGCTATGCTGACTTTTCTCATTTCCTGGAGCATTCCAGGCCCTCTCTAGGCCTTCCTCAAGACATGTTGTTCTTCTGCCTGAGATATTCTTTCCCACTTCTTTCATCGAGGTACCTCTTCTTATCTTGGCCTTTTCTATCTCCAATTTCTAGAAAGTACCAGGGATCTAGGAGATGCTCAAGAACTATTTCTTGATTGGCTGAACTTAAACAGGTACTTCTTTAGGGCAGGCTCTCTGACTCTCCAGACTGGGTTGAGTTCCCTAATAAATATCATTGTGGCATTCTGAACTTTTCCTTTGTGGCACCCTGTATTCTTAAAATTATTGACTTAATTATTTAGATGTATTTACTGGATGTCTGTCATCCTCACTAGATAAAGATCCTGGGGAACAAGGATTATGTCAGTGTCATTCTCTGCTATATGCCCAGATCCTGGCAATGTGTATGGCACATATTGGTTGCTTCATAAACACCTGGTGACCCTGAATGAGTGCCCTCATACATTGTGAAAACTGCTGTATGAAACTTTTGGTGATTCAATTTAAACAGCTATTCCTTGTTCTCATGGAGCTAATGTTCTAACAGACACACGGACATAAATGTACTTTCAGGAAAAAACTTCCATGCAATACATTTAATTGTATTAAAGATAAATTTAACAAGCACCTACTTTTTGCCACATGACTAAAAATACTGAGTCTTGGAGAACCCACAGAGCAACGTGGAGTATGGATTACTGGTCACCTTGCCATGTATATTTTCCACTTTCTCCCTTTAATAATAAACTCCTCCCCAACCCCATTCACATGTTAGCGGGACACATTGCTACATTGATGGGGAATTCTTTGTCTAGCCTCCTTAAGTCAGGTGTGAACATGTGACTAAGTTTTGGTCAATGGAGTGTGAGCAGTGTGCAACTTCCAGACCATGTCTTTAAAAAGGATGCTGTTAACCCTTCTCTTTCTCTTTTCCCCCTTCCAAATGGCTGGGAAATTACAGTAACTAAAGCTACTTCCTTAGGCCTGGAGATGGAAGCCCCATATTTAGAATGGCAGAGCCACTCTGGACTGTTCATTGTTGGACTTTTTTGTTAGAGAAAAATAAAACCTCCATCTTATTTAAGCCATTGCATGTTTAGGTCTCTCTCTGTTACTGCAACTTAATGTTTATCCAAACAGAGGTAGTAAACAAATACAATACCTTATGTTAAATGAAATAACAAAATCAATAAATGTATAGTAGCTTAATCTTACCAAGATATTAAGGTTGAAAGATGAAAATTACACACATCTACATTACCTCTAAATCTCCCAGAAAGCACAGTAATAGTCAATATTTCTCATGGTCTTTAAATGATTCTTCAGTTTATTCCTCCAAATGCTTGAGGAAATCTTGACTACCTCCTGAACAAGGTGTCTGGCTTCTCTGGGTGTAATGGGGAAACCCCTGGAATTATTCATGCACTCTTCCTCTATGTTTTGCCTTCACACTGATTTAATTTCATCCACTGCCTGTTTACCTTGAGTGAAGCAATAGCATTCTCACCAAAGTGTGTATTGTTGATTTCATGTAAGTCAAATGGCCATACAATGGACCTCCATAGACATTGCCTAGAGAGCTTACTGCTTAACTCTGTGTCTGGATTCATGTGCAGATTCCACATGGAAGGAAAAAATGGGTCTGTTCATACCTGTAACATCACATAGGATTCAAGATGTGTAGATTATTGAATTTGCTGAGGTCTCCTATCTGATCCTGTCTTGGGTGGTTTTGTAGGTCCCATCGCTCATGGGATCCTCTCTGGAAGTTGTGATAAATCCCGGCAACCAAGGTTGTGGTTGCACCTTCTTAGACTAGGTCAATGCATTTGTAACATGTGTATCAGGCTGTGATACAAGCTTTGTCAAAAGCACTAGGCAGAAAATATTTCACATTGGTGACAATAAACCACTTACAAGAAGAACCTATGTAAACTCCTGATTTGTTAGGTAAGTGGACCTTATTTCATGTAACAAACTCATTCTGTAACAATTTCTAAAACTCTTATGGAAACATAATTATAATTTGGGTGATTACAGGGGAATGAGATGTTTTCAAAAGCTTGTCATGTCTGCCTTTGAAAGAAGATGTCACCTAAATGATAGACGTTTTTAATTTTTATTTTAGCCCATCTAGTTGGCTTAAATGATGGTTAATGCCAGGGAATTCATGCCCTGCTCCAAATCCACATTGATGTGCATTTCATCTCAAAGCAGAATCAGGAGTCTCTAACTTAATTATATTTTTCTCCTGATAGCTCATGAAGCTGTCAGGATTAAGTAAGTTGTACTATGAACTACCTACCTCAACAACCCTATTAAGAAGGAGCATTTATCCTCCCCATGGTAGATTGCTTACAAAAATGGCTTCCCACAATTCTGCTCATCCCTGTACATATATGACATTTCTCCCAGCAAGAGATGGAGCCTGTTTCCTCTGCCCTTGAAGCTTAGCTGGACTCCCTTTGACCAAAACTGCAGCAGAAGTGCTGCCCTGTGACTTCTGGGCCTACTCCTTAAGAGACCTGGCACTTTCTGCTTTGGCCCTCCTGGGTCCAGGGGCCATGTAAAGAAGCTTGGACTAGATTGTTGGATGACGAGAGACCATATGGAGGAATAGAAAGAGAACGTCAGTATCCTGCTGTTTCAGCTGCCCCAGTAGAGGAGGCAGACATGTGAGTGAAGTCCTCTGGGTTCCTCCAGCTCCAGGTGAGCATCCCCAACTAATACCACATGGAGCAGAGTCTCAGCCATCCATTTTGAGCCCTGGCCAGCTTACAGAACTGTGAGCAACCAAATGGTTGTGGTTATCTTAAACCACTAAGTTGTGGGTTGGTTTGTTCGAGTCAAAGGTAACTAACATTGAAGAGGAGGCTGAGGCACAAGAGGCCACACAGCTAGTAAAGCAGCAAAGCTAAGATTTTAATTTGGACTCAGGCAACCAGGCATGAGAAGCCACATCTTTAACCCCTATGCTAGGCTGACTGCTTGAATATAAATAAAGAGCAAAGCAGAATCAGAAGGCAGGTCAAAACCATAAGAGAAGAGTAAAGATAAAGGAAGGGAGAGGAAGGCAAAGAGACAATAAACAAACAAACAAACAAACAAACAAACAAAAAACCAGGCCAGGGATCAGAGGCAATGGAGTCGGGGAAAGCAAAAGGAAACAGCAAGGTTTTCAACATGTAGTTTTGCCCTTTAACGCCTGCCTGAGGCAGGACATGTTTTTACCTTGTTCTTCATGTACCTATACGATCCCTGAGGGGTGACTTGGGAAAGGCATCAGTTAAGAACTTGAGTTATGTAGACCCAAATTCAAATCTCAACCCCCTTCACTTTAGTTGTATGCTCTTGTCACATCACTTAACATCTCTGAGCTTCAGTCCATCATTTATAAAATGGACACAATAATTTGATCTAATTCTGAATTCATCGTAAGGATTAAATTAGACAATATATGCACAGTGCTTGGTACATGGTTAAATCTCAATAAATGGAAGTTCTTACATTGATGGAAACCTGTTCCCCATTGTGGCCCAGAGATGTTCTTCCTTACTGTTTTTGGTATTGTATTTTGTTTGGTTTGGTGTCAAATCTTCTGAATTCTATCCCTCCATCCATATGCATTGCTAGCCACCAGAAGCCTGTCCTCCCACACAGCTGTAAGCTAATCCCTCCTTACACACACTTTGCAAAACGGCCATACCTGCTTGGCCTACAGGGGAAGGAGACTCTATTTTAACCCCCCAACTGATTGCCAAATCTGAAATCCCCCCTTCCAAACCAGGAATCTCATTATGCATCTCCTGCCATGTTAAACAGTAAATAAATTATCCCCGATCAAGGCAAAAGCTCTTTCAAAAGTTCCTTCCCTTTTCTTCTCTTATCATCAATCTTTGTGGCTAGCCAGGTCATTTTTTTTATAATGGCATCTAAGCTCTCTGCTCCCCTGGGCTTCTGATACAGTCTGTTCTCTCTTAGCCTGTAATGCCCTAGTCCTCCCTCTCTTTTCCCATTATCTCAAATTCCCAGACCTCTAGAGTCATACCAACAAGCCGACAACTCACTTGGCTGCCAGACCTCTTCTAAGCACTCATTAATTCAACAGGATAGAGACGGGTATCATGCTGTACAAGCAGATGCATTTCCTTTCCCTTGCTTTTCATTTTCCAGGCAAGATGCCTGCACCTTGGAGTGGCTGTGATGGATTGGTTTTTTGCCTTCATTTATTCCAGCGTGCATACAGAAAGCACGGGGCTCCTAATTCCCTTAATTACTGTACCAATCCACTCTGAGGGAACCTTCATTTTTTTGTAATCTACTCACTCCACCTTATGGAAACAATTGTGCAATACTGGTAGGGACCATATTCTAACTGGGTTGTTATTCTTCTCCTGAGTCTCCTCAAACTCAACTTGGAGTTCATCCTCTGAGCTGGAGGGCCTTGAAAACCAACCTTCACCTTAAGTTTACCCATGAATTTTGCACCTTGAGATATCAGAAATTTGACTGGCCTAATCCAATGATAATGTCTCACATTTCCTGCAGAAAGAAACAATTCCTACCAAAAATACTAGTAGCTACTCCCAGAGGTTTTCCATAGAGATATAAAGGATATTTTTACTCAGGAAAGGAAAGGGGAACAAAGCTCAACGACATTTCCTCACTCTCTGAAAATTGGAAAAACAACAGATGTAAAGGCAGATCAAAAATCCCCTAACAAACCTGTTTTCCTTAAAAAGATGAGCGAGATAGAGGCCTGGATAGAACTAACCCAACCTTGCTAAATATTAGAGAATAACAGGGAGGTTAGATGAAAGTATCAGAAAGATAATGTTTTTAAAGTACTTTTTCCATATTTTTATCACAAAGTGTACAAAAATTATGGAGTACGTCTAGGAAGAGGGAAAGGAAGGGATTTATTTGTTTCATGAATATCAGAGAGAGCCTGCCAAAAATGTGAGCTCCTTCCTTTCTTTGGGATCTAAGGCACTGAGAGTGGGACGAGCAAAGAATTCAAGCCAGGCAGGACGAGCAAGTGGGAGATAGATGAGCTGTAGCAGCCCTCTAGCTGAAAACAAAAATGACTCTTAGTGGCAGCTCAATGCCCAAGACACTCCCCTCACAGGGATTCCCAAGTCTGCCTCCACTCCCTTTCTCCTGGTCAGGCCACATGCATCTCCCCCGTTAACACAAGACACTGGGATACCTTGGGTACTGTGCTCATATTAGTCCCTTTTCTGGAATCCCCACCATACTCCAACCTGCTACTCTTGCACCCCCTTGAAATCCCATTTGTACTACATGCCAGTCCAAAGGCAGTCTCCTTTCACTCTCCACGAAGCCTTCTCTGGGGCATCTAGCTATGGCGTATTGCTCCTGCTTTGGATTTCCATCATCACCATCATCACAGCTATCACTTACTGAATGTTGTCTTTCACTTTTTTTTTTTCTTTGTGTTTGGTTACACCACAAACATTTAGAGGGTATTTATCACGTGCTAGTTATGACCTGCTTGTTTGTGGACAAGAAGGTTAGTGTGAGGGATAAAAAATTAAAAACTCCTACTCCTAAGGAAGCATCTATCAGGAACGTCGTCATCATCATCATCTCCTTCATCATGACGACCACCATCATCATATTAACAGTAATTGTAATGATTATGTAATTGTTATAGTTACTTGATGGCAGAGACAATTACTGCCCACTGAAAATGCATGTGCTCTCCCACATTTCCCTGACCTCTTGTAGTTAGGCAGGGCTATGTGATTAGTTCTGGCCAATGAGCTGTGATCAGAAGAGACAGGAGTCCTTGCCAGCATGAAGCATGTAAGAACTGGGGGAATGATGCTCCCCTCTCCCTTAGATTTCTCTTCTTTTTCTGGAAGCCACACATTGAGATGGCAATGTCATGAGATTGAGGTGACCTAGATCAATGCTGAGCCATGAGGAGTCACCTGTCTCACAGCACATTTTGTGTAAATGAGAAATAAACCTTTGCTGTATTAAATATCTGAATTTTGGGGGGGTTGCTAGCACAGCGTGGCCTATCCAATGAGCACTCTTATCCCCATTTTAAATAAGAAAGCAGATGCATAGAAAGCGAAGCAATTTGCTCAAGGTGGGAAAAGAACCAAATTCTCTCATTTGCACGATCAGATAAAAATTAGATCAAAACATCCAATCGGATAAATGTAAAAAATAACCAATAGGGAAGTGGATATGGCTCAGGTAGTTGGGTGCCTGCCTACCACATGGGTGGCCCCGGATTCGGTTTCTGGGTCCCTCCTAAAGAAGACAAGCAAGATAGAGAGCTGGCATGGCAAGATGATGCAACAAGGAGACACAACGAGGAAACACAATGAGAGACACAAGCAGAGTGTCTTGGTATAGAGTATCACCCCAGAGAAACTATTCAATTCTTGATATTAAATTCTTACTATCAGGGCATTCATTTATTTACATATTCATTCAACAAATACTTATTAAGTATTTGCTAATACTCACTACATGCTAAGCCAGAGTGAGTATAAAATGAAAAAGACCGGTATAATATCTACCCTCAAAGAGCCTGTAGACTAGTGGAGGAGAGAAAAGGTGGTTAGATGAAGACATAGATGGGTATATAATTGACAACAGTGACCAATGCTCTGAAGAAAGGAACGCAACTCTATGAGAGTATGTGACTATAGAACCTTACACGGACTGGAAGCCAGGGAAGTGTTTCTTGAAGAGGTGGTACTAGAGTGAGGATCCAGAAGAAGAGTAGAGTTTAGAATGTAGTGGGAGATAGGCTGCAACTGCAGTGCCCTGAATGACCTTGGGAAGTTACTTCCCTTCTCTTTAACTCCATTTTAACAACAAAGCAGAGATGGTAACAGTAACCCCTTCTTAGTTTGAGGTGAGTAAATGAGGTTATTAAAAATAGACAAAGGATCTGAATAAACATTTCTCCAAAAAATATACAGAAATGGTCAATGAAAACATGAAAAGATGCTCTACATCATTAGTCGGCAGGGAAATGCAAATCAAAACCACAATGAAATACCACTTCACACCCATAAGGATGCCTAAGATCAAAACATCAGTACATGTTGTGGAGAATTTGGAACCCTCATATATGGTAAGTGGGAATGCAAACTGATGCAGCTCCTTTAAACAACAGTCTGGCACATTCTGCAAACAATTGAACATAGAGTTACCATACAACCCAGCGATTCCACTCCTAGGTATATACCCAAGAGAAATAAAAACGTATGTCCATGCGAAAACTTGTACCCAAATGTTCATAAAAGCATTATTCCTAATAGCTAAAAGGTAGAAACAATCCAGATGTCCATCAACTGACGAATGGATAAACAAAATGTGTCTTCATACAATGAAATATTATTTGGCCATAAAAAGAAATGAAATTCTGATACAGGCTACAACATTGATGAACCGTGAATACATTACGCTATGTGAAAGAAGCCAGTCACAAAAGACCACATATAATATGATTCCATTCATACGAGAATCCCTAATAGGCAGTTCTACAGAAACAGAAACTAGATTGGTGGTTCCTTAGGGCTGAGGGTGTAGGGGGTGGGGGTGATAGCTAAAAGTTATGCGGTTTCTTTGTGAAGGGAAGAAAATGTTCTAAAATACTGGCTACACATTTCTGTGAATATGATAAAAAGAAAACCATTGAATTGTATACTTTAAAAGGGTTCGTTGCATAGTATGTGAATTATATTTCAGTAAAGTTGCTCAAGCAAAGGAAAAAAAGATCAAATGTGTTAATGCATGTAAAACAAATAGCACAAACAGCATATAGCACATCATAAGGACTCAAGAAATATCACCAATTTATTAATTTTTCAAGGCCAATTTAAACACAAGGAGAGAAAGAATGGGGGGAAGTTCACAAACTTTCTAGATGCCTCAATAATCAACCCTGTCCTGTTTACAAATATTACAACCAAACAGTAGGTGAAATAGCTCTAGATCTGGGCTGCCCAATAAGGTAGCTACTAGAAACATTGACTACTTAAATTTAAAATAATAAAATGAAAAATTCAGTTCCACAGGCACACGAGCCACATTTCAAATACTCAGTAGCCCCATGTGGCTAGTGGCTACTGCATTAGATGGTAAAGATTTAGAACACTTCCATAATTGCAGAATTCCTACTGGACTGCAGTGTCATCGCCCTTGCAGCTTTAAAGTCTAAAATAGAGACTTTCCAGAGACAAGGGCCGAGATGCCAAGGTTTTGTTATTTTCCTTTAAGCATCTCATGAATCTCCAATGGTCATCAGTAAATAGACATTTAAAAAATCATTTTATGTGCAGTAAACATGAAAGTCAGATCTTATCGCAACTTCAAATAGAATAGCTACCAAGAATTTTTCATGTAAGTTGGAGAAGTTAGAAGAAGTTAGAAGTTAAAATGGAGTGTGGATTAGTCATGAGACTACCAGGGTATGAATAGCTTTATTAGCAGCATCCACAAAAATGGAAAAGTCTTTGGATTTTAGAAAAAAGAACTGGTACAAGCACATGTAAACCAAGACCCAAACTCACTCCAGATTAAGAGAGGACATTCTGGTGTAACATGCTGACCACACAAAGACAGTTTTAATGTTCAGCACCTGGAATGGATTAAAAACCTCATGGGGGATTATAGTCAAAGCAGGGAAAATAAAATAATGTGATAGAACAGAAATCAAAGTGGCAATACAGTTTTATAAGTCTCCAGTTAGATGTCACCTAGAATGCTTTGTTCACTATAATTGACCTGTTAAGAAGATATTATGCAACAAATAGCTCAAGAGACAGCCCGTGATGTCTCCAATTTTGATATAATTTCTGGAAGGGAAAAGAGTATAATAAGTAAGTCACTCCTGTTTCAATCAAAAGGAGGAAATCATGGTTCAAGAAAAAGCAAATCAAAATAGGGAGGTAGAGTTCAGTTTCCTACTAATCAAAGATGAAATTGCAAAGGAAAATCTACTTTTGGAAGAAAGCCAAAGATGGAAAAAACCACAAAATCCCACATTTATGCCAAGCATAATGGGCCCTAGAGTCAGAGTGGTGCAAGCAGAGGGGTAGACCAATGGAGAGATCTCCCTGATCTCCCAGAACCTTTTATGGCAAGAAAAAGGCCTGACAAATGCAGTGATAGGGCGTAGACTCAGGTTGCGGTAAACCCAAAGGTGTTAGCATGGAAGCCCAGCGGCCTCTTCTTGCCCAGCCACATTTTATCTCAGATAGAGCCCACCAGCAAACAAGTGATAAGAACAGGGAAACCATCCACAGGTGCAGGTGACAGCCATTCTGTGGAGATTTCCCCACCCTTGGGAAAGGATTTCATCACTTTGGTCATTTGCACATCAACTTTTATGGACTCTCTGGGTTATTTTCTTTCTGTTTCATAAATGTCAGTGTGGGAGGAGAGGATTCTGGAAAGCAGGCCCAACTACATTCCTTTCTTTCTGACACCACCCTCCATAGAGTCCTTCCCCCACCTTGTACAGGAAGACAAAAAAGGAATTAATGCAAGAGATGTTCCACCCAAAGGAAGGGGTCAGAGAAAGAACACCCAAGGAAAATGGCTTTCCTAAGGAGGAGGAGCCCTCTCCACATAAATTCACTGTTGCCTCTTCTACAGCTCAAAGAGGAGTTGCAGCGATCTCACGGTCACGAAGCCCACCTAAGTCTCCACGTCCATTCCCTATTCGTTTCCTGCCTGTCCCCTAGAAGGATGGGCTCATCTCGTTTCCTGAGAAGGTTCCTGCACATGGCAAAGGGGCCTCAACTCAGAGGCAGGAAACACAGCACAGCTCTGAAATACGCATGATGTCAGGCTCTGAACTCGTCCTATCATCATTACATTTGTACTTGTACGGCAGCTGTCATACCCTGCTCTTTGTACTTTTAAGAAACAAAAGTATTTATTTTATTTTGTTAATAAAAGTATTATTCTTTTTTTGTTGCATGATTTGTTTACAAAGGGCTGGTTTCTCTACCTGACCAAAAGCCCTGCTTAACCCATTAGAAAAGACACGTTTTAAGATGGCCTATGTATGTTGTGAGATAGTGACCAAGTTCCAGAGACCAAATTCAATGATGAGCCTGGAGGTGGCTGTGGTATTAGAAAATGACTTTAAAGGTACTACAACTTTTAAGTAGAAATTCTAAGAACACTGAATAGCCCAATAACTGATCACAAAGACGTTGCTGTTTTTAATGGCATACTGGTGATAAGATCAGAGTAGGTGACCATCTAGTAGAAGAGAGGTCCCAGGTTAAATCAGTCTGGGCTCCTCTCCTGGAACTACAGAACCACCTCTGGAGGGTCCCGAACCCTTTTCTTTACAAGCCCTTCTCTTTTATCAATGTATAAACTGTCAGATGTCCTGGTCCCCATGAGAGGATATCCAGATGATGAGACCTATGGATTACATTTTGCTACTTTTCGGCACTCATATGCCTATATGTTGTAAAGAGCAGAGCACACATCTTTTTTTCAGTTGTGACCCACATGAAAGGTAAAGGTAAATCCAAGGATAAGCAGAATTCATTAACAATACCAAAAAGAACAGTAATCCTAAAAATGGAAAAAATTACTGTGTGCGTACTAGATGCCTGGCACTATTTTATGCACTTTATATACAACTCAGTTAATCCTTGCAACAATCCTATGAAGAAGGTAAAATTCTTATCCCCTTTTGACACATAAAGAAACTCAGTCACAGAGAGACTAAGTAAGTTGCCCAAGGTCACATATCCAGGCAGAAAGATTCCAGAGCCTGTGCTCTTGTCCACTAACTCCACTGCTTGCAAAGGGACATAAATGAAACTGCATTCCTTTCTCCTTTATCATTAAAACACAACCAAATGCAAAGCAGGCAAGAAAAGAGTGAGAAATTTAAATTCATCCAAAGATATTCTTGTAAATTATTATCATTATTTTTTTTAATTAGAGAAGTGGTAGGTTTACAGAAAAGTCATGTAAAAAATGCAATGTTCCCATATATCCCTCTATTGTTGACACTTTGCATTAGTGTGGTACCTTTGTTACAGTTGATGAGAGAATGTTAACTATATTTCACAGTTTACATTAAGTGTATCTTCCCCATATATGACCCTATTATTACCTTGTATTAGTGTAATACATTTGCTATAATTCATGAAAGAACATTCTAATACTTGTAGTATTAACCCCAGTCCATCATCCACAACAGGGTACACTGTGTTATACAGTACCATGCTTTATCTTCTTTCATTCTAGTAACATGCATGACCCAAAACTTCTCCTTCCAACCACATTCACATACATAATTCAGCTCTGTTAATTACATTCACAATAATGTGTTACCATCATCACCATCCATTTCCAAATCTTAGCAATCAACCTAAATAGAAATCCTGTACAAATTAAGCATCAGCTCTCCATTCTCTATCCCAATATGTCCCCGGTAACCTATATTCTAGATTCTAACTTGTGAGTTTGTTTACTATAATTAGTTCATATCAGTGAGAACATACAATATTTGTCCTTTTGTGTCTGGCTATTTCACTCAGCATAATGTCCTAAAGGTTCAGCCATGTTGTCGCATGCATCAGGACTTCATTCCTTTTCACTGCTGACTAATATTCTCTTATGTGTATACCACATTTTGTTCACCCATTCATTGGTTGATGGACAGTTGAGTTGCTTCCATCTTTCGGCAATTGTGAATAATGCCACTATGAACATCGGTGTGCAGATGTCTGTTTGAGTCCCTGCTTTCAATTCTTCTAAGTCTATACCTAGTAGTGGAATTGCCAGGTCATATGGTAATTCTATATTTAGCTCCCTGAGGAACTGTAAAACTGTCTTCCACAGCAGCTGCACCATTTTATATTCCCACTGGCAATGAATGAGTATGCCTATGTCTCCACATCCTCTCCAACACTTGTAATTTTCTGTTTTCTTAGTAGTCATTCTAGTGGGTGTAAATAATACCTCATTGTAGTTTTGATTTGCATTTCCCTAATAGCTAGTGATGCTGAACATCATTTTATGATCATCATTTTATGTATTTTTTTCTTTGGAGAAATGTCTATTCAAGTCTTCTGCCCATTTTTCAAGCTACAAAAATGTAAATTACTTTTTAATTATAAGAAAAAAACATTGACAGTAAGTATTGCAAAAATCCTTCTTGATACCTGAAACTAAGGGGAAAAAACAACTCTTATTAAGAGGCAAATAATTTGTTTACATTAAAAAAAAAAAAAAAAAAAGACCTGGCAAAATACATACACCCATTCCATTTTTTCTCAACTCCGAAAAGATAATATTCAGCACAGATAGAATCTGATAACAGTTGACTTTCAGACTTATTAATCTTTCAACTTAAGCCCAATATCAACAGCGTTACTGTAAGCTGGGAAAAAAACTTTGATATTCATTAGACTGCACTGTAGGTATTTCCCATAGCACTGCACTGTCAGATAGTCTGAGTAATTGGGATGATACACTCACTGTGAGATTGATTCAGGTGTCTCCATTGCACACCACTCTTGAGAACAGGCTGCATACAGCCTGCCTGAACTACCTGGGTCAGCTCTGTTTTCTCTCTTTTAGCTTGAAGCGCTGAAGAGTCATCCAGTTCTTCATCTATTTCACTTTTCACTTCACTGCCTTTATCTTGATCCAGACACAGAATTTAAATCACCAAGCTCGCCCATAACTGCTATGGGTGGCTCTCCTGTTGCCGGGGCAACACGCTGTTCTACTAAGTAGAATGTATACTCATCGTAGAGTAGATGAATTAGGTGGAAGGAGCCAAAGCTAGCAGCATTGTAGAAAGACCATTTTAACCAAAATTGCCTGGTGGCTTTAGGAAAACTGGGTCTTCCTTCATAGGGCTTCAGTTCTTGCATCATCACAGTGTCAAGCCTGGCAGCACGCTGCTGCCAGGTGCTCTGCTGCAGAAGTGTGATCTTAAAGTCTGTTTCTAGTCTCTGAACCATGTGGTCATCACACTGGTACACCCAAGAAACCTGCTCCTGGACACTGGCAATGTCAACATGGTTGAGGGCATTGAGCATCTGGCTGATTTGATAAGTGTTCTGAAGCACTGCATGAGCCGCCTTGGCCAGGTAGGTGATTGAGCAACGTATATCTTCGCAGAGTCTGGACAAGGGCATTTACAGCAGCAACCTTGGTTTGTATCAGTCTCTGTAGAATATTGTTTATGACATTGGAAAGCCAAGCTTCAAGGCTTTTTGCAAAATGTTGAATGGCTTGGGTCAAGGCACTAGGAATAGGTCTAAGGACGCTGGGGATGAGAATCTCCACCAAAGCCTGACATATCACACAGTCAGTTACACATCCATTTCAGGATAGACTCATGTTTGCACAGAGTTATCAGCTTTGCTTTTTAAAGGAACTTGACTTTCTAATCCACTCAGATTGCTTGATTTAGTAATGGTAGTGCCGTCTGTTGGAGTAGAGGGAGAATAGGGCCAGAATGTTTGTCACAACATTTTTATCAGGCTAAACTGAAAATTCACAACAACGTCCAATAGTGCCTCACAGTGTTCTCAATAAAAACTCTGCAGTGACTTGATATCCTCAAAGGTTGTGCCATCTGACAGAGAAGAAATTTCAGCTTCTCCAAACTCTGGAAGTACTCAAGATGCATCTAAAAGTTGTTAATGATGTTGACTTTTGGCAATTACAGTTTGCTCAACAGATGTGCCTGTTGACCACTTCCTGTGAAACCATCTGCAACTCCATCCTCTTTCTGCATAGGCTTATACCTTTGTTTCTGTTGCGTGGGTTGTCTCAGCCATATACTGCATGTCTTCTTCCAGATGACTAAGAGGGGAATCTGGCTTGATATAAACCCATAGTAATGGTACTAGGAGTTTCCTCTAATTCCCAATTTTCTGATATGTAGCCCCATAAAAATTGACCTTATTACTTTTCTAAAAGAAGCAGCATTGATTGGACCCAGTTTGTGTCCCTGACAGTGGTGTAGGTAACGTTTGTGGTTGTATGGAGTGCTTCTGGGAAGGCTCATTCCTTCTGCTGTTTTGTAGATGTCCAACAGCCACTGAAGGTAGTGTTGAGAAGAGAGCTTCTGTGAGTAAAACAGTAAATCATCAGACTTCTGCAGTGTCTCAATCGCCATTTCAATTGTTGCTGGGGAGGCCCGAGTTGAGTGACCAGAATTCTCCATTGAACTACCGATCAGAGAGGTTCCTCCAGAGCTGCTGAGTTATCCTCCTGTGAAGCCCATCTGAATCCCACTGGTGCCAACCAGACCATGGGACAACACCATGGTAGTCACCTGTGCAGAACTCCCTTGAGTATCAAAGTAATTCCCTCCAGTGTTTTGGTTATGCATCTGCATTTCTGTATCAGGATAAGTTGTTCGGATTGCTCCCTTGGTATAGACAGTATCGCTTCCTTCCACATACTGCACCTGAGCTGGGCAGACATGTTTTACCTGTTGCACAGTCTATATCTACTGTAACTGTTTTTGTACTGGTAACTTCGGTACCACCTGTGTAGGCACTGCTGCTTGAATAGACACAGATGTTTGTAAAGTCACTGTCAAACCTGTGTCTGGTCCAGTTTCTGATGTCTGCATGATGGTGACTGGAATCTGACTTCAAAGCCTGTGTTCCTATCCAATATACTTATCCCATACATCTTGGCTATGGATTATTGTGGTGTTTGTGGTGGGTGATGGAAATGGTGGTAGTGGGAAGGAGGAGGAGAGGAATAGTTGTTGTTGATGGGTAAGAGTTGCCAGGATTATGGTGATTACGGCACTTGATTCAAAGGCAATGATTGCTATAATGCACAAAAGAAGAGAGAAAGGGAGAGAGAGGGGAAGCAAGAGGGAGGGGTAGAGACTTGCATGCAGAGGGGTGGGGGAAGGAGGAGGGGAGCTTGTCCATTTTTTAATTGGGTTGTTTGTCTTTTTATTGTTGAGTTGTAGGATTTCTTTATATATTCTGAACATTAAACCTTTATCGGATATGTGGTGTCTAAATATTTTCTCCCATTGAGTAGGTATTCTTTTCACTTTCATGAAAAAGTCTTTTGATGTGCAAAAGTTTTTAATTTTGGGGAGATCCCATTTATCTATTTTTTTCTTTCATTGTTTGTATGCTGGGTGTAATGTCCAAGAAACCATTGCCCAACATAAGATCCTAAAGATGCTTCCCTACATTTTCTTCTAGGAGCTTGATAGCTCTGGTTCTTATATTTAGGTCTTTGATCCCTTTGAGTTAATTTTTGTATATGGCATGAGATAGGCATGCTCTTTCATTCTTTTGCATATGAGTATCCAATTCTCCCAGCACCATTTGTTGAGGAGACTATTCTTTCCCAATTAAGTGGATGTGGTAGCCTTGTCAAAAATCAATTGGTGGGGAAAGAAAAAGAAAAAAACCGAAAAAAAAAAGAAAAAAAAAAAATCAATTGGTGGGGGCAGATGTGGCTCAAATGGATGGGCATCTGTTTCCCATATGGTGGGACCTGGGTTCCATCCCTGGGACCTCCTGGTAAAATAAAGAAAAATATAGAAGGTGTGCAGGCATGCCATCAGGCCCCGAGAGTGGGTGAGCCCCTAGGCCCCGTGAATGCGTGAGCCGCCAGGCCCCACCGAACCACACAGCAAGATGATGACATAATAGGAGAGAGATGCAGGGGAGAGCCAAGATGAG
>JAQZBX010052067.1:0-19224 GCA_029593785.1 Cabassous unicinctus
TTTGAAAACAAAATGAAAAAAAAGTAAGACCCTGGGGAATAAATGGAAGATAATGTCACTGTACATACAGGACACCAGATATTACAGTGATGAAAGGCAAAATGCCCAAAAATTTTTTAAAATATTTTTCATTGTTTTTTTAATATCCCAATTTTTAAATTTTATATTATTTTTAGTTTTTTTTAAACTAATAAAATAATATGCATTTTTTCTTATATTTAAACCTCTCATTATTATTTCATTTTCTTATTAATTGTATTTTCTATTTTATTGGCTTCTTTTTTGAAAAAGCTTTGGATCACAGAAGCGTTACAACTGGGGTAAGGGAGGATATTTGGTGTGGGGTGTCAGTGATGGGAGATACATGGGAGGAAGTTCACCTTTACATATATATACATATATATATAAGTTATATAAATGTCTTCAAATGTTTACGTGGCATTGTCACAGTATTTGAAGTTTCACACAACAACCGAGAAAATGTTCAATTCCCTTCATGGGGACCTCTGCCACATTATCTAATGGAACTGTAACAATCCCCCAGGTACAGGGGCACTGACTAGTGAAGGAGGATGACCCATTGATGGGTCTTTGATATTGATGACTATGCTTATGAGACTTTACTCTTGAAACTGAAACTTAGCCTAGTGTTATAGGGTAACTAAGATTTACTTCTTGAGCACCTCCTTGTTGCTCCAGTGTGGCTTCTCTTTAAGTGAAACTCAGCATATATATATGCATTACCTTCCCTCCAGCGTGGTAATGTGGGGATGAGCCTCCCTGGCACTGAGGGATTACTACCAAGCACCAACTAGCAATGCAACTCAAAAAAATACATTGAATAAAAGGGGGAAATGAGTTTATTTGGCTAAGAGATTTCCAAGTGAATCAGGAGGTCATCACAAAGATATACATATGCACATATCAGCAGGATCTCATAGACTGCCAAAGTAAATAGTACTCCAAATAGTGGGGCTCCTGAGGGCTCTGGAGACCCGTAGGTCCTATGGTCAGGGAAGATAGCTCCGGAGTTTGGTGCCTTGCCAGAGGGCCTTACTTTGAAGTTTGTATTCCTGAGAGTGACAGAGTTGGACTCAGTTTTG
Source organism: Cabassous unicinctus (assembly GCA_029593785.1). Taxonomy (NCBI): domain Eukaryota; kingdom Metazoa; phylum Chordata; class Mammalia; order Cingulata; family Chlamyphoridae; genus Cabassous; species Cabassous unicinctus. Next base: position 1,104 of record JAQZBX010052067.1, read on the forward strand.
TCTTCCCTACACATCACGCATCTCTCCCTTCTTTTTGAACCTACGTTGTTGGTGGAGTTGGTAGGTTTATATCCAAGAGACTTAAATCTTTGGGATGTCCATGTGCCAGGTGTGTCTTAAGCCTCAACGCAGTTGCTACACCTGCTCTCCAGTTCATTGGACACACCCAGGACAACTAACAAGAAGGTGAGGATTGACAACCAACATACCAAGTAAATGAGACAGCCTACAACCGCAAGCAAGAGAGTTCCATCCATCGGCTGTGTACAATCAAAGCCTCCTCTCAATTAGAGGCAGAGTGGACATCACCATCCTAGACGCCTCAGGATTGTGGACTGTACTATGGACTTACTGATATCCTACTATAGACTTATTATGATTCTAGTAATGAAAGAAATTACAATTTTGATGTGGAGGAAGTGGCCACTGGAGGCAATGAGGGCAAGGAGGGGGAAAAACAGGTGTAATACGGAGGCATTTTCTGCACTTGGGAATTGTCCTGAATGACATTGCATCAACCGATATAGGCTGTTATATATTTTCCCGTAACATCAGAATTGTATGGGAGACAGTATAAAACTAAAATGTAAACTAAAATCCGTGCTCAATGGCAATGTCCCAAAATGCCCTTATCAATTGCAATGAAGGAATGTACCATACTAATGAAGGATGTTGTTTATGTGGGAAAATGAAGGTGGTATGGGGAACGAGGCATATGGCAATCCGTATATATTTTTTATATAACATTTATGTAATCTAAGTATCTTTTAAAAAATAACAAAATATTAAAATGTACACATATAAATAATCTTTATTTGGCTAAAGGAGAACACTGGAAAATATATCTAAATAATAACAATTTTTATGAACTCTTTTCACTTATTTCTATGTATTTTTGTACATAATTTGTGTAATGAACTATGTTTAATCCTATCATAGTGTCACATTGTGAAAAAATATGCTTTTCTATCCTTGGTGGTTAAAGATCTGCACTTTCCAGCCAGAGATTAGTTAGCTATTTCTCTGGTAATAGCTCTTCTATACCCAGTCATAAAATAGAGCATCAAAAAAAAACCTACAAAAAACCAAACATGCTGCCCAACATTGTGGCTACTAAGGGCTGAGGATGGGAGGGCACTCTGTGTTTCAAACCTAACAAGGATGCATTAGTCCTTGAACTTTTTATCCTTGAAAATATGCCAAAAAATCTTCCTTGGAAATTGGTCCCAGAGATGACCAAATGTTGCCTTATCAGCAATTCTCATTATAAGGGGTGCCATGGAATTATCAGGGTAAAAGGCAAAGAATACTCTCCTCTGTTTGGGTTCAATGTAGGTATACTTGTGCGATATAATTTCCAGGTGAAATTTTTATTTGACAGGACCTAAGCAAAATATTTAGGTTGATTTTGTGTACCTCAGAAATAAAAAATAAATGCTCAAAAATCAAATTTAAGTTACCACAAAGTAAACAATTATGGTATGGCAGAAATTTCAGACTTCTTAAATTATTTACATATTTCATTTGTGCAGTGTTCATTCAAATAGTGCAATATATAAAAAGGTTACTATTTTATATCATCCTAATGTTGATTTATACCTAATTTGTCTTTGGTAGTCAAATTGAGATTTTTTTCAGTCATATTTTGCTAACTCCTCTTTATCATGAATTTCTAGAATCACTAAACCAGCTTAAAAAATGACAGTTCATTCTTACAAACAAAACAGTTTGGGGGTCATTCCTGCTTAGTATATCTGCTTTGATGTCCCAACAGTTTACAATAGTTGGATGCTGGGAAGTAGGAATAACACAAATGTGCCTGACTTTATCCTTATGGGATTGACAGATTCTGAAGAGATCGGGCGGGTCCTCTTTATGCTGTTTCTCCTGATATAGCAGATGGCTCTGTTTGGGAATGCAGGGATGATAATCATAATTCACCTGCATCTCCAGCTTCACACCACCATGTATTCTTTCCTCAGTCACCTGTCACTCCTTGACTTGGGTTACTCAGCTGCAATCACTCCTAAAACCTTAGAGAACTTACTGAATTCCATCAAATATATTTCATTCATAGCCTACTTCACCCAGATGTATTTCTTTTTCTTCTTTGCTATCACTGAATTTTTCCTTCTCTTGTCAATGCTCTATAACCGCTGTGTAGGTATCTGCAAGTCTCTTCATTACCAAGTCATTATGTCCACTAGACTTGGCCTTGCCCTCATCACTGGGTCCTATGTGTTTGGTTTTACTGAATCCTTAGTCATTGTTCTTTATAAGAACAGTTTGCGTTTGTGCAATTCCAACATAATCTATCACTTTTTCTGTGACATATTCCTAATTTTATCCCTGTCCTGCACTGACATTTATGACACTGAAATCTTGATATTCATTCTGGGTAGTTTAAATGTAATGATGTCTCTTATCACAATCTCTGTGTCCTATGGGTCCATTCTGTCTACTATCCTGAAAATTAATTCCACTTCAGGAAAGCACAAAGTCTTCTCTACTTGCGCTGCCCACCTCCTGGGTGTCGCCATCTATTTTACAAGTTTTGCTTATTTAAAACCAGAAAATTCCGACTCCTTGGGAAAGGATCAAGCGGCCTCTGTGTTTTATACTATGGTGGTCCCCATGCTGAATCCATTCATTTATAGTATTAGGAACAAAGAGGTGAAAAATGCTCTCCCTAGAGCCATATGAAAGACGGAGGGCTCCAGACAATTGAAGTGACTGTGATGCTGAACATTTAAGTTCATTTTTCTTTCTTTCCTACTTAACTATTTACTAGGTCTCTCTAAATACAGTAGAATACTTTAAATTTGCAGTTTTGTGGATCCCATCCTCTGTTTGACCATACAAGATCTGGAAGATTTCCAAGAATATGTTTTTAGAAATCTACATAAAATATGAAAGCCACAAAATATGTATTAATCCTGTGGTTTCAATATATGTGTGTTTTAAGGGCAACTAATGAGCAAAAAAAATTTAAAAGTGATGTAGTATTAATATTGTTTCATAGTCATTCCAATTCCTATCCAATTCCAGAGAATTTCAGAGACATTCAAATTATTCCAAAGGGAAGAAATATAGCTCAGGTTTTTCAGAATTCTTCTTTGGAATAGAAAAACTAAAGTTTAGATGCTAGAAATGCCAGCTTTTTCACTGTATTTTTCACTTAGTAAGTCACCGAAATTTTAAATCTAGTTTCCTCACCTGTAAAAAATAAATGAGTCTAAGTCCATAGAGTTATTTTACAGATTAATTCAGATGATGAGTGGAAAAAATTAATTCAGTACTGATTAATTTTGACCACAATAATCAGAATACATATATTCTTACAAATTTTCAATTCACAATTGCATTTGCTATGAAATATTCCCTGGTTTTAATACTTTTGGCTACTGACATCCATAAACAAACAGCAAAATAAGAAAAGAGCACTTCAATATTTTCTCTTAGAGCAAAGTAAAATATTGTAATATAATTAAGTTATAGAAAATGGACATGTAAACATTGTAGAAAATTTTGTAAATATTTATATCATTAAGGAAGATAGAAATATCTTAGCAATTCTTGACAGTTTTATTCATGCTGTAGTTATGCATATGTATGCACTTTTCATATATAAATATTTGTCATTATCTATTTCTATATTGCAGCTTTTTTTCGCACTCATCAATATAAGCTTTGATAATCCTTTGACAATGAAACTTGCGAGGTGATTATTTTCTGGGTACAGGAGTTAAATAAAGAAACACATCTTGCAATGCTATAAGACATGATGATTTCTACATTCATGAAGTTAAATATATGCTTTCTATTATAATTCTTTTGCATCTACTTGTTGAAGGAGTTCAATTAAAGGCCATGACTACTGACAGAAAGCAGGCCACCTTGGTATGTATGGGACAGGCATCTCTAGTCTTAATACACTAAGATAAGATCTGGTAGGCACCTGGTGGAGAAGCACTCTGTGCTTCAAAGAGTGTATCTAGTATATATCAGATAATGATTAACAAGGTGTATTACATGCAGGAATGTAAAGAGAACTGAACCATTAAACCTAAAGACGTGCTGACTTTAGTAACTTATCTATTGCCTTTGCACATGTGCACACATATTTTCTTTGCTCTAAAGCTAAATAAAAGCCACGATGTTTTATGCAGCACTCTCCTCCCCTCGGATGGAAGGTCCCCTGACCCCAGTTATTTCTTTCTCATCCTTTCACATCTGTGGCACCGTTTTCATGGACCTAGTTCCAGAACATCAATACCTGTTAACCATTTGAAAATCCTAATATATATACTGTGATGCTTCAAAAGCTTTATGAATTACTATATTTTGTTTAATTTTCTTATGATTAAAACACATATTTCCTTTTTCCCTGGCTTCTATTGATTTATGATCTTTAAAAAGGTATAAAATTTTTGGTTAAATTTTTTGTTTATTTGTTATAATAATTTTAAAAGTGAAAAGTTGCAAAGCTAAGAATTGATAATGACTACAAATTGTGTGGTATATAAAAATTTTGGTCAGGCAAGTAGCTAATATTCTTTTTTAAAATGTCTCTATGTAGTCCAGAAGTACATTTTTAATTTCTCACTATTTACAGTATACATAAGAAAATTTTTTTCTCATTTTCCTATATTTGATAATTTGTATTTAAACTTAAACAATGTTTATAAGCTATATTTTCCCTTAAAGTGATTTGTGGTCTTTTAATTAATATTGATGTTTTCTTTGTAGAATTATATTCATTCATTTTCTTAAATGAGTTTTGAAAGAATAAAATTCAACCTGTTTTTTAGGATTAAAATTTGAATAAGTTATCCAAGATTCATCAATGCTAATTAATTTATTCATTAATTGAAATTTGCAATATTTTCCTCTAAATCCTTAATGCATAGAAAAATTTTCACTTTTCGTACATAATATCCATAAAAAGACTGTCTTAGCATTTATTTTGCTCTGAACTCTATGTTGACTATAATCTATATTTATTGATATTCCTTTTTTTCCCTTTTCCTATAGATGTCTTTGATAAACAATTTATTTTTTAAACTATTCCTTTTTAACAAGTTTCTCATCTTGAACATTCATTGTGTGTTTTCTTCTATTTATAGGCCCTTTACATTTCCTTGACTTTTGTATGATCTGTGCTGGCCATGCTTTCCTTTATGCACAATTCTGATTCAGAAAATACATCTTGTCAGTTTATTTTTGGAATGATGGCCAAAAGTTTCTCTAATTTTTGAGACAGTTAAAAGTTCAAGAATTGCTTATCCTTTAATGAAATTCACATTATCCTGTCCTCCTGTAGGATATTATAAAATGAATTTATGATATTGTTAAATAAATATCATATAACCTTTGGGGAATGTTTAATCCACTAGAGTATTTACAATTTCCTATATTTCCCTTTATATCATTGCAAGTCATATTGTATGTAAGATGTGATCTGAAGTATTTTTAAGCCAAAATCATTTTGTTTATGGTGGTTTGTCAAAATTCAGTGTATGGTAAAAGATGAACTACTTAAAAATGATAAAGAAAGTTCGACTGGAATAGAGTATGATACAATATGAACAATAATTATTGTTTACAAATGATTGGTATTATATAATAATAATAATATAATAATAGCAAAATAAATGTAAGCAAACAGCATCTAATGAATGTCAGGCAATATTTGAAGGCCTTATGTATATAATTAACATAGTTTATTTACTTTCATAAGATAATCCTCATTGATATTTGAAATATTTGAAATTTATTCTCAGGTAATGAAAATCAATTCTACTACTTGTTCAGACAAAACCATAAATGTTATCCTTAATTTTCTCTGTCTCATACCTCACATCTTGTCCATCAGCATATCATATTCATTCTCTGTGCACAATATATTTCGAGGGTAACTATTTCTCAACACCTCGTCTCCTACAATCCTCATTCAAAGAACCATCATTTCCATCTTTAAATTATTGCCACAGCTTTCTAAGTTGTCTCCCTCCATTCTGCTTTACACCCCTTTAAAATAATCTCAATATATGAGCCAATAATACACTCAAAAGATAGATTTTATCATATCATTTTCTTCACAAAACCTATGAGATTTCCCATCACATTATGAGTAAGAATTAAACTTTTTTCAGGGCCTACAGGTCCAACATGTTCTTGCCCCTACTCCTTACTTCTTTGAAATCATCCTTTGTCTTTTTGTATATTGCACTCATTTTGGAGCAGTTACACTGACCTTAGCATTTCCTATTCACATTAGAACTGTTGCTACGCGGAATTTTTTCATTTATTTGTTCTTCCTTAACTTCTCTTTCTCCAGATAACTGCATGAGTGTTTTTTTTTCATTCTCTTGCTCATAAGGCCATCCCTTACCATCCTTTTTAAAATCACACATGACCCATCCCTCATCAATGCTGCATTTGTTTTCTACCATAGTTATCCTTGAGTTCATGTTCTAGTAGCTACTTTTAAGAAACTTTTGCTGTCAACATAAAAAATCTATATTTTTATTAACTAATTTTATGTTAATAATTATTTCTGGAAATCTTAAAAAGCCAAGGTATTCATTGAAAATACAATTGCTGGAATGAAATGATACTTTGATATCATGTATATTTGTTTTCCATAGCAGTTATCCTTATCTAAACTCTGTATATTTTGGTTATGCCTTTTCTTTACCCTCTATTTTTCCCACATTGAAACCTCCATGAACACAAGATTTTTGACAATAATGTTCAATTCTGTATCCTCAACCCCTAGAAGAGTACCTCAATAAATTTGAATGGCTGGGTTTTACAGATGTTGATACTAGGGCACAGAATTTTTATAGCTAGTTCATGGTCAGTTCACTTCATTTAACAATGTAATATTTATATTATAAAATTTTAACATATGAGGGACCAATTATGAAATTTAATCCTGCATGATTGTCAAGATATAATGGGGCATACTACCTCCCTATTCATTTATACAGAAAACAGAGTTCCCATATAACACCTATCAAAACTGTGCATTCTTTGGTCATTTGTTTCAATTGAGGAAAGAATATTATCTTTTGACTATTCAGTATTATTTAGCTTATATAAGATTTTTACTTTGAATCACAGGATATAATAAAGAATTTTTGTCCTCATCATTTTGGTCAAGATGTTTTAAACTGACTATATTTTATTCATTTCTTTTTCTACCAGAGATTTTCATTCATTCATTCTAAACATGATGCTTATTTTTTAATATTATGTGAGGCACTAGGACATTCACATCTTTATATATTTATCCTGATTCTAATTTGAATATACTGTTTTAATTGTGCAATAGCAATGAATATATAATCTCTAGAATATTTTAAGTAGATTACACAGTTATTTATTTAATACAAAATTCATTCTGAATTGTTTCTTTTAAATCATTACTATGTTCCTGGTGTTCAGTCTGTAAGAGCAAAAACATGCCACACTTCACTTTCCCATCAGAAGAAGCATTTAAGTATTTTATTTGTACAAAATTATGCTTAATTGTTCATGTCAACTCTTCGCATTATGTTCCTGCTGTTTGGGCCAGGTGTATTTCTCATTTTCATTTCTAGCTGCTCTCTCTTGACCTTCCCCATAACCCCCCTGTAATAATGATATTTCCAAAATGAACCATAAATTTCCTCAACTTTCTTCAATCATTTCTCCCAGACTGATTTTTCTCTCCCATGCCATATGATCAACTCCTAGTGTTGAAATTTGCCAAAGAATTTTTCCTTCTGTATATGTTAATAAAAAACACTAAATTTAAATGCATTTGATGTAACAGTCTTCAGATAATGATAGCTATTTTTGTTCAAATAATGATAGTCCTGGATGCCTTGAAAATGTTCCTGTTAAACATGTACATTCATTTTGCTTATGTTCTTATTAATTACTTTTAAGATACTTTTGCTATCAACTTAAAAAATGTATATTTTTCTTAACTAATTTTAGGACCATAACTATTTCAGGAATTCTTGGAAAGCCAAAGCATTCAATGAAATTACAATTAATGTAATGAAATGATACTTTGATATCATGTATATTTATAGGTAGTGAAAACTTGGGCCTTGTTTACAGAGTGTTTTACACAGTATAGATACACCACCCAAAATGGACAGCTGTAGTATTACAACCTGTTTCTGCTATATTAATAAAGTAGAGTTGTGGAGGAAAATCCTCACATAGTCTAGAACCTAAGGCAGAGTACCTGGTAGTTTATAGTGCTTGGAAGGAGAAATCACAAGATGTGCATTGCTATACAAATTCATGTGCTGTGACCTGTATTCTGGATGGGTTGTCAGGGATTAAAAGGAACCTGAAATATTGGAGACTGTTATCTACAAGTGTGTAGACAGAGCTTTCTGAATAGGTGAAAACATAGAACATATTTGTATCGTATGTAAATGCTCACCTGAATTTTCTTTCATGGAGAAAGATTTTATAATCAAGTGGATAGGATGACCTGTACTGTTAATACCACACAGCCTTTTTCCCAGCCATTGCCTAATGGTCTCAGTAACAATGTGTCCATGGTGTTTTGGATGCAGGTTATGCATAGTCTCAATGTCATGGATTTCCACTAACCAAGGCCAACCTGAGCAGAGCCACTGTTGGGTATTCAATAAGCCAGTAGCAGAGACAAACACTAAGACCCCGATATGTCTCCATTCTCCAATGTGTTCATACTGTTACTTGATGGCAGGTTGAGCATATTGGACCAATTTCATCATTGAAGGGGCAGTATTTTATTCTTACTGGGAAACAATCTTATTCTGGATCCCAATTTGCCTTCTTTACATGCAATATTATTCCCCAAACTACCTTCTATGTGCCCTTTACAATACCTTAACCACCAACATAGTATTCCACAAAAATTGATTCTGTTCAAGGAAATCACTTTTCAACAAAGGAAATGCAGATCGTTGGTCCATGTTCATGTGATTAGCTGAGCTTAGCATGAGAGCCATATCCTGAAAGAGACTGATAAAATCATAGATGGCATTTTGAAGACCCAATCACAGCATCAACAGTGGAACAATGCCTTACAGAGATGGATAAACATTATTCAAGGACTGTATATCCTCTAAATCAGTGTCCACTCTATGGTGCTATATTTCCCATAGCTGGGATTCACAGACCTAAAATCATGGAATGGAAATGGGAGTGGCACCAACCATTACTTTCCACTAGCAAAATTAATGGCAGTTTCTGAATACATACCAATGTTCACTGGAAACACTTTGCTAAAATAACATGACATGGTTCTCATTCTGTCATGATTTTGTAGTTGAAGCTTAGCTTTGATCCAGAGACAGCATTTTCTACTTTTCTACCTGCTGGAACACAGATGGTCAGAATTTTATTTAACTGTGGCCACCTGTCAGTATTGGGGCCTGAGACAAGATGTGGATGTGTGATATATTTTGACAGTATTGTTATTTCTCTGGGGCTGCTCTAAATCTAAATCTTGCCTTCCTCCAGGAAAAATTCCTTGTTCTTTATGTACTCTTATTACAATGCAATGTTGAAACTGTCTTTTTAAATGGCAAAGCCCCATCCAAGGTGAATTGGGCTTTCATGGCCACTTTGGGGAATATTTGACCTTAACAAAATTGTTCATTTAGGAGTCACCTCAGAAAATAAAGCAAACAGGATTTCTAGAACCAGTGGGCAGCACTTTTTATGGGTATGCAAATGCCACCAAATGATATTCTGAATAAAAAATTCCTTCACTTAGGATTAATTTGACCCCAATTAATGAGAAATTTGATAAACTTAAGCTATGACTAGACTCATTACCCTTGTAAATCATGCTCCTTCTTGTCCTGTAGATTGAAAAACTGAAGGGAGAAATAGTCATATCTACAATTTTTGGAGACTTCCATACGTCTTTATTTATGCTTATTTTTTTGTTCTGAATTTTACTTTTTCTGATGTGTTTACATGGCATATCTTTTTACATCTAATTATTTTAACCTTATATATCATTTTATTTAATGCTATTTTACTGTAAATATTTTATATTTGAGTCTGTCATCAGATTGTGTTTTAAACTCAACCGCTATTTTAACTGGTATATTTGGATCTATAGCTTTTAAGGTAATTATTGATATGGGTGGATTTAGGCCTAATAGCATATTATAGTCTTGTTTTTCCTTGTGACTTTGTTTCTGAACTCCCTCATTCTTGTCTCCTTGAATTACTTGTGCATTTTCAGAATTCCGTTTTGATTGACCTATTATATATTCCGCTAATTCTCTTTGTATTAACTTGTTAGTGGTTGTTTAGTGATTTAAATGCACATATCTAATATTTTACCTTCTACTTAGAGTTAATACTTTATTATTTCAAATAAAATATAGAATCCTTATAGGACATGTTGCCCTCTCCACTTTGTTATATTTGTTATTTGTATAACTTCTACCATATATTGAAAAGCCCAACATACCATGCTATAATTTTGCTTTCACAAGTCATATATATTTTAAAGAGGTTAAGAGGAGAAAATTAGTCTAACATATTTACCAATTTTTTTCATTTCTGTTGATCTTCCTTCATTCCTGAAGTTCCAAGTTTATGTATCACCTCTTTTACCTCAGTCTGAAGAACGTCCTAAGTATATCTTTTAGATAAGATCTAATGGCCCAGACTCCCATAGTTTTTCTACACCCAAAAATGTCCTCTGAGGGATTTTCTGTGGTAAATGCATTTGACATTGATAGCATCCCCCAAAAGATGCTGCTCCATATCTTCTTTTTCTACAGTCATATGAATATTTCCCCCTCTACCTAATCTAGTTGTTATTTTCTTTGACTACATTCAAGTAGTTTTTAAAATTTTCTTTGGTTTTGAACAGTTATATTATGAAAACACTTGGCATTCTTATTTTTAATTTTCTTGAGTTTAATGAGCTTATTGTACTTGATAATTTGTACCTCTCATCAAAGTTGGGATGTTTTCAGCCATTATTTCTTCAAATATTTTTTGTATCTATATCAATATCTTTCTCTTGTGCTTTTGAGACTCTAATGACACGTATGTCAGATTTCTTAATATTGTCCCACACATCTCTGGTTCTGATTTTTTAAAATTACTTTTCTCTGTTTTCATCAAATTTGCCAGTTTCTAATAATTTACATTAAAGTTCTCTGATCCTTTCCATTGTCATCAACAATCATCTCTTGGAACTATTCATTGAATACTTGATAACAATTTTTTTTTTCTGTTCTAAAATTTCAGTTTTTTTCATTACTTCTATTTTTAAGCTTCAGTCTCTTTATTTACATTTATTTTATGAAGTTTCTTTTACATTATAAAAAATGTTTTAATAACTTTTTAAAGTCTCTGATTATTTAAATAACTGGGTATTCTTAGTGTTGTCATCTATTCATTTTTCACTTCCTTGACTACTGTTAACCTTACACTGTTCTAAGATATTATCTTGACATTATCTAGACTTATCTAATGTCTAAGATTTCAAGTTATTGGATGGTATCCTGTGCAGTTTTAGTGTTAATTTCTGAGACACTAAGTACTGTTAAAATTTTGTGGAAAATGTTTATTTTTATTTTTTTTAAAGTAGGTAACTAACAAAATAATAAAAAAACACAAATCTGCATTGCTTCTTGAGTAGAGTTTCAAAGTCAGTTCAATATTCAAAGACCTTCAAGATGAACCATGCAGTCTCCTCTCAGGGATTAGTCTGGAATTGGAAAGTAATTTATACTATAGTTCATCTATCTTAGCCTTTGCTATACGTCTTTGGGCCTGATTTTCACATTCTCACATACACACCCAGGAAGTAAGCCAAATAATTACATCATTTTAGAGACAGAAGTAGATGATTCTTTCTTCCAGTTATCCTCAACAGTGTGTGAATTATTTTATGGTATTTTTTATTGATTTGATTTAAATTCTAACCTTTTTAAAAGTTCAAGAGAATGTAATATTTGGACGCTCATGCTTCCTTATGAATTTGATAGGAAGATAATTCAATTTAAATATAGATAAATTTGTGTTGTTTGGATTTGATATTTTTGAAGTATTTACTTTCATTGCAGATTCTCAAATAAACAATATTTAAATATGCTTTGACATAATCTAGGTTAAGAAATAGAATTGAAAATACATTTTCATCTTTAGGTCCAGTGTGACCTTGTAAACAATTCAATGCATTTTTATCCTTATTCAGAATTTTCTGGAAGATAAAACTACACTACTTCCAAATCATGTTGAAAGAAATATGGATTTATGAGGGAGAATGGTTTGTCTTAGAAGAATATCCTTAAAATAGAGGATAATTATGGCATCTCCATTTTGCCGAGTTGGAGAAATGTTGCTAGATTGTGTAACCTGGACCCTTCTTCTCCTTCTCAATTTTTGGAACATTCCTGCCTGTACGGAAAATTTATTCCAGTCTACCATATCTAATATGTGGTCAAAATAAACCAAGGACACAGTGTTGCTTTGTAAGCAAATACAGCTATCCTATCCATGTTATGGGTATTAGGGATACAGCATCCATGTGATCTGGAAAATATATATAAAAATTTTGTCACTCTCTTTGTAACAGAGGAGTCTGAATTTTTTTCTTTTCCTTTTATGGGGTGTTTACAGTACCTCATTTTAAAATTAGGATTAAGTATTTGGTCATAGGCTATCAGTAGGTCATACATATAATTTACTGTATGAAACATACTATATGATAAAGAAATAAAAAACATGAAATAAATATGATTTTTTTTAAATATGATGCAAATTTGAGGAGAATAACACTGACCATACTGCATGTTAACAAAAGACTAAACAAATAAATTTTGAACTTCCCTACTGGTACTCATTGTCTTTACAACCTGGGTATCAGTTTTCTTTTATTCTGATGTATGTCCTCTGTGGTATTTTTTTCCAGTATAGGGCAGTTTCATCAGCACTGAATATCTCTTCTGGTTTGTAGCATTTCTTTTCAATCATTTTCTTCAGGATTTCGGAAAACTCAGTATCATCCTCTTGATTGCCAGATGCTGCCTCTCCCAGTACTTTTACATTGTGTAGGCTAACGGTTTTTTAAAAAATTTCAAACCATCCTTTTCTGGAATGAAAATCACCTTATTTTCCTTTAGAGAATCATATAAGGATTTAGCCTCTTCTCCTATGATGCCAGAGTATACTGGAATGCCTTTTTTAAAATAACAATCCTGCACCCAGAAGAATGCTGCACTTTTTACAGGAGATGGATGCAGATCTCATGGTTCATACAGATGCTTTCCAGTTGTTGCTGTAGCTGCCGCAACGACTTAGCAGATTTCTTTCTCTTTTTTCTTGGTATGCCTTATAGGCAACTAATTAATGCTGTAATTGCTGATATTATATGATAATATGCATATATTTTATGCATTTCTGAGTTACTTAACTTTTTCTGCTGGCCTTTGCATTTTGTCTGTGGCTTCCGTAAAGTTCCCAAGGAGTTCCATTTACTTTCTTATGGCAACCCACTATATATTGAAACCGCAATGGGGAAAGTCACAATGTGGAAGGAATAACTGTATTAAAAATCAATACAAAGCAGGATATGTGCAGTATAGAACGAATTTTTGGGATACAATGATCTAGTCTAAATATCGTCCAAATAAATATTTTATTTTTATAAAACCTATATAAGTTTACATAATGGCATAGAAATAATATTGTCTCAGCACTGTTAGTTTCTATAATGTTTCTGAATCATTTGACTGTAAACTGGAAATAATTAATAGAAACTCACTTTTAATTGAAATCAGTGGATGGACCAAGATTTTTATCTGTGACTCATTTTCCTTGAAAATTTTCTTTTCTTCATATTCTTTATTCTTTAGAATCTAAGATGGTTGATGTTAGATTTCATTGTACAATATTTGGGGGCATTTCCCCCTCATAAAATTGTGAGTAGGTAAAATCAGAATTCCACAATTAAGGGCAAGTGTATCAATAATTTAATAAAATACACACAGATTCCAAAGTAGTTGCACCATTTTAATTCCCACCAGAAGTATATAAGATACCTAGTAACTCCGTGTACTTTCTAAATCTTGGTGTTGTCAGAAATATTTTTCAGTTTTATTTTATACAGCAGGCATGAAGTCATCACACCTTCTGAATGTAATTTACATGCCCCTCACAACTAATAATTTTGAGTAGGTTTTTATGGGAATCATAATCATTCACATCTTCTTCTGTGTTGTCTGTTCAAGCCTGTTGTCTAATTTTTTTTTTTTACTTTTTGTGAATAAGTGAGTGTAGGAATTTTTGTCCGTGTTCAATGTAATTCCTTTGACAGGTATAAGTTGTACATATTTTCTCACAACTTAAGTGATGCCTTTATATAACCTTAATGGTGAATTTTGCTAGAAAGAGTTTTTGACTTTCATAAAGTTCACCGTATTATTTTTCTATTATGTTAACTACTTTTAGAGTCATCTTGAGAAAATTTAATTTGCCCCAAATTCTCCTATGTTATATTCTAAAGGTTTATAGTATTATGTTTACATTTACATTACAATGAGTTTGATTGACTCACACTGGTTATTGAGAGTCAATTGAGTGTGCATATTTACCCAACTCTGCACTCAGAGACATCATGTTGTTAGACTCATATTTTCCTTGGTGAGGATATTTACAATGCAGAAATTTAAAAATGATGCAAACCAGTATTTCCTTTTTAATTTCTTTGTTTGTTTGCTATTTTTTCATGGAAAGCCAGATCACCTTGACACAAATGGTGTTTGAAGATCCATATCCTAAAATTGTATTTTATTCATGATCTGGTTAAGATAGAGATGTTCATCTGTCCCCCCACCATTACTATCCAGTTGTTTTAACACAATTTGTTGATAATGAATGTTTTCCTACTACATTTCCTTGGAGAACTGTTGGAGAATAAGTTTTTATTGACTAAAATATTGGGTCAATTTTGAATTGTAATCTGCTATATTGATCTATTTGTGTTCCTTTAGAAACATTACAATCCCTTAAATACTGTATATAAATATTGAGGTAATCACATCCTGTAGTTTTGGCTAAGACCAAGTGTAAATATTGAAGTAAGGTAGTGTAAGTCCTATGATTTTCTTCTTTACTTTTCAATTTTATTTTCCCTATTAGGTCTTTGAAATTTGGGGAACTTTACTTCTTAAGAATATTGATTCTTCCATTCCATGGACTTTGGATTTATCTCTATTCATTCAGTTATTACTTTAGTCACTCTACAAAGATTTTTCATTTTCAATGGAGAGGGCTTTCACATCTTTGGGTAGATTGTTTTCTATGCATTTCATGTGATCAAAATAATTTTAATAAAAATGTTTCATAAATTTTATTATGTAATTGTCCATTGCTAGTGCATGGCACTAAAATTTAGTTTTGCATATTCACTGTGTGTCCTATAACCTTGCTAAATTCACTTATTAGTTCTAAACTGTAATCTGTAACATACTTGAGATTATATATGGAAATAATCTGGTCGTATTTGAATAGTGTTATCTTTAACTTCTTCCTTTCCAATATGTATGCATTGATTTCTTTTGTTTGCCAAATTGCCATGACTAGGTCCTCTATTACAATATTGAATATTATTAGTAATGGTGGATATCCTTGCATTTTTCTGGTCTTGGGGAAAAATACTCAATATTTCTCCATTACGTATAGTATTAGTTGTAGGATTTTCATAGGAAATCTGTCAGAAATTCTCTAGTGGCTCCATCATACTTTCATCCCCAGACTTACATTCTTCTGCAATTCCCTCTCCTTGAGTATTGACAGAAATGTATAGAATGCATGTTGTTTTAAGCCACCAACTTTGTGATAATTTCTTAGCTCGATAAAAGGAATCTAATGCACATGGAAAGCCCCACTCTAGTTCCATCACCTAACCAATTTTCAAAAATTCAGACAGTCTATTCTCTGTAATTTCAAGACATTTTTGCTTCTGCTTGAGAGTCACACTACTCTCCTCAAAAAGCTTCATTATGTAAGCTATAAATCTTCTCATACCTCCTTGGTCTGTGCATGGTATCATCTTCTCAACATCTGAACTAAATTTGGGTATTAAGTGGTCTATCACATTCCTGCAGAGTGACCCCAACAAGAGGGATGATTCCAAGTGCAGCAGGAGCAAGAGCCAAGATGGTAATGCTGAGTGTCATGGAAAAGCATTCCCAGGCCTGAAACTGGGAATTTCCTCCCTGAAGATTTCAGAATTGCTGTGGACCAGTGAATCCTTTGGACCTCCTTTTTAACTTGTATTACTAGGATACGCTCTTTTTCTTTTTGACTTTGATGAAGAATATTATATTGGAGGCCAATGTTGCAGGGAACCAAGGGAGGCCTTTAGGAACTAGGGGTAGAGAACAGCCAATATCCAGCAAGAAAGAAGTGGTGCTCATCCTTTAACTATTTTCCCAGCTACCTATTCACTTGATGAGCCAGCCCCAGCTGATACTGTGCAGCATTGTGGAGACCCCTAGTAGTACTGTTTCACAAGTAACAAATAAATACTGTTTTTTTTCCTTTTTTAGAGAAATTTCAGATTTACAGAAAATTTTCACCTAAAATATAAGTATTCCCATTAACCCCCGCCCACACACACACACATTTCCCCCTATTATTAACATCTTAGATTAGTGTGATACATTTGTTAAAATTGAAGAACCAATATACAAACATTGCTAGTAACCAACATCTATTGTTTATATTATGGTTTACTTTTTGTTCTGTACAGTTTTTTTTCACCTTTCTCAGATGTGTAATGTCATGTATCTGTCATTACAGTATCACACAGATCAATTTGGCTGCCCTAAAAATGCCCTGTGTTCCACTTACTCTTCCCTCCCCTTCCCTCGTGAACTCCCAGCAACTACTATGTTTATAGCAATATTACAATTTTTTCTGTTAACACAAGTTAATAACTACAGTAACAATAAATCCACATTGATACATAGTTACATTCTCTCTTAAGTTTGTTGATTCCATCCCAAATATTGTCAGCTTTGACTGCTTCAGACTGAGAAAGGACTTAGATATGATGGGGTAGTTTTAATGAATTGTTTTGCTTGCAGTTGTAGATACTCCTTATTTTTGAGATGGGACTTATCCATCACCATAATTTTGTTGATTGTCCAGGATGAGCCTGAAGAACTAGAGAGTAGATTTGGGGTGCAATTCTGCTAGGATTTAAGGTTCAACTTGCCTGTGAACAATCCAAAACTTAATTGTCGGAAAGATATAGTTAATGGATTTATTGAGAATTACAGGTTCACCTGAAAGGAGTAGAAAAATCATGAGTTGGGGAATTATAAATGAGTATAACTATGTTACATGAAGATATAGATTATATATTCCCTAATGGGGCCTGCTGAGTGGATGTTAATTTCATGAGGCTTTGGCCATGCCTGTGGTGTCCTGATATCTCCAGAGCCTTTGGGATCACTTTTATTTGAGGCTTTGTTTATTGTGGCCATTAAATGAAATGTGCCTGATACCTGCATGAATGAAAACTCTGGAATGACCTCCTGACTAGCTTTGAAATTTCTTTGCCATAAAAACTCTTTTTTAAATTTAATGTTTACCCTTTTTGTTCAAGATCCCTTTATAAAAGCATCATTTGTCATCACTTGGCAATAAACCCTCAGTTCCAGGGACAGTCATTCTCAGGAGGGTCATTCTTGGGAGGGTAACTCTCAGGAATCATACCTCCCATTGAGGGGAAAGCAGTGAGTTCACCTGCTGATTTTGGCTTAGAGAGAGCGCAATATTTGAAGTTTTCAAGGCAGTAACCTTTAGGCATCAATTATAATTTGGTTAAGTTTCCTTTTTACAGGAGTAAGTTTCATAAGCACAAGAATTAAGATAAAGGAGTTAACATATTGCTCTGCTTTCTCTTCTTATCCATGACCCATATACTCCAGAAATTTTCATGATTTTATTTGAGAAAGTAGCAGAACTTCCACAGGAGGGAAGTCTAATATTTTGTTGTCTTTTATGTGACCCTCTATCTATCGAGAAAACACACCTATGAAAACACACACACATTCGTATCCCATGCAAGTATGCT